>SJYX01004332.1:177873-191572 GCA_006410675.1 Oreotragus oreotragus
CTTCTCCATCTTTGGCTGCAAAGAATATAATCAGTCTGATTTCAGTGTTGACCATCTGGTGATGTCCATGTGTAGAGTCTTCTCTTGTGTTGCTGGAAGAGGGTGTTTGCTATGACCAGTGCATTTTCTTGGCAAAACTCTATTAGTCTTTGCCCTGCTTCATTCTGCATTCCAAGGCCAAATTTGCCTGTTACTCCAGGTGTTTCCTGACTTGCTACTTTTGCATTCCAGTCCCCTATAATGAAAAAGACATCTTTTTTGGGTGTTAGTTCTACAAGGTCTTGTAGGTCTTCATAGAACCATTCAACTTCAGCTTCTTCAGCGTTACTGGTTGGGGCATAGACTTGGATTACCGTGATATTGAATGGTTCACCTTGGAAACAAACAGAGATCATTCTGTCGTTTTTGAGATTGCATCCAAGTACTGCATTTCGGACTCTTTTGTTGACCATGATGGCTACTCCATTTCTTCTGCAGGATTCCTGTGCACACTAGTAGATATAATGGTCATCTGAGTTAAATTCACCCATTCCAGTCCATTTTAGTTCACTGATTCCTAGAATGTCAGCGTTCACTCTTGTCATCTCGTTTGACCACTTCCAATTTGCCTTGATTCATGGACCTGACATTCCTGGTTCCTATGCAATATTGCTCTTTACAACATCGGACCTTGCTTCTATCACTAGTCACATCCACAGCTGGGTATTGTTTTTGCTTTGGCTCCATCCCTTCATTCTTTCTGGAGTTATTTCTCCACTGATCTCCAGTAGCATATTGGGCACCTATTGACCTGGGGAGTTCCTCTTTCAGTATCCTATCATTTTTCCTTTTTATACTGTTCGTGGGGTTCTCAAGGCAAGAATACTGAAGTGGTTTGCCATTCCCTTCTCCAGTGGACCACGTTCTGTCAGACCTCTCCACCATGACCCGCCTGTCTTGGGTTGCCCCACGTGCATGGCTTAGTTTCATTGAGTTAGACAAGGCTGTGGTCCTAGTGTGATTAGATTGCCTAGTTTTCTGTGAGTATGGTTTCAGTGTGTCTGCCCTCTGATGCCCTCTTCAACATCTACCATCTTACTTCGGTTTCTCTTACCTTGGGCGTGGGGTGGCTCCTCCCAGCCTTTGCCCCTGACCTCGGATGCAGGGTAGCTCCTCTCGGCCTTTCCTGCACCGTCGCAGCCTGGCACTCTCGGCTGCTGCCCCTGACCTCGGACGTGGGGTAGCTCCTCTCAGCCGCGCTTAGTGCGCTGGTCGCAGCTGCCCGCGCTTAGCGCGCCATGGGAGCCCCCAAAACTGCAATCGGAAGTCTTACCCATGGGGTTGACACACTGCCTGGGACCCTTTCCCAACTGGGACTCCAGATTGCTGTCCTTCGGGACTTTGCAGCGCTATGAAATGTGAACGTCTGGGGGTCTATTTCAGTCAACAGCCCACTCCCTGAAATGGCTTTTCACTGAGTTTTCAGTGACAAAGAGAACAAAGAATTGCTGTAGCCTTCTTCTTCGTGTATACATACAACATATATATCAACAGTTCACAGTTGCAACTGGAAATGGTTTGTCACATGGTATAATATTAATATTTGTATAATAAGATCTTGGATAAAACTTTTGTCGATAGTTCATTTTGTTTCTCTCTGAGCATAACATGGGATAACTTGTAAGTTTATAGATTCTTAACAGAAATTTAAGAATGTACTCTGTGTTTACCAATGAAATCCATCAATTTTGTTCTGAAAGCATTTTTTTGTACTTGTTCTGGGAAAAACTCCATTAGTTGATTAGAATGTCATTGTGTTTGCTTGTTGAATGACTCACAAACTTCAGTGGTATCCTCCAAGTGGGAATTATAACTGCATGGAGGGCTTGCACAGTGAATTTTGATCTAATCAAATTCAGTTTTCACATATTTATTGTGGCACCTCTTATTCAGCTTCAGTTTCAACCACTTTGGTAAAATCATCACATCTGCAGATTTGCTTGACTCAGTAAATCCTGACTGACACTCTACATTACCTGTGTGTTTGTAAGATTATTCTGATCTATAGGACAGATGCTACTGTTTCCATCACTATTTGCTGCTTCAGTGAACACTTTTGAGGCACTGCTCCTTTTAAAAGAGTGAATTGGAGTAGAATATAACCCAATCGCAATAACAAAGTTTGCAAATTTGCTAAAGATAAACAAGCCAGTGGTGGACCAGGATGAATACTGTTAACTGAATGCTACGTGACAAGCTGGTTAATGGAGTCCTTGTGAGAAATGCTTCGCATTGAAAGAAGCAATGACTGCTGAGAACAAAATGGATTTCTGTGAAATTATGACAATCTTACTTCTCCAGTTCATGAGGTGTATGATGACTGTTTCACTGCTTTTTCCTCTGAAGCCCTCAAAGGCCTTGTGGTCTGCAGAGAGATCTCTGTGTTCCCTGCTGTGGGGACACTTCAAGCAAGGGAGCCTCCCTGGAGGCAGGCAAGAGCCCACAGGGACCTGAGGATTCTATAGACGTATTGGCTCTGACCTGATCTCTCACCAAAATGCCTACCAGACCTTCCTGTGTGCTTTCCTTGGATTCCTCAGCCCTGGAGTCTGTCTGTCCCCAGGAACGACTTTCCTGGTGTAGTGACTGGCCCAGGGTCAGTGCTCAATAATTATAGGTCTGCTGCTCAGGTTATCTGGAGACTTGATTGATGAGGTAATCAACACACTTGCTTGATGATGGAACACACTTTGCTACTGTGAGTTATGTAACACAATCAGAATAGGGAGTGTGGAGCAATCAGATTCAGCACCTCTGAGAAGGAAATGAGCCTGTGGCATCAGCCAAGAGCAGAGCATGGGGTGAGGACAGTGACCTCACGGAAGGCATCTTGCAGCCCCAGCTGGTGCTGATGCTCAGAGACAGTGCATCAGTCTTGAGAAGATATTAGATGCTTTCTGATGGGTAGATTTTATGACTGTAAAATGACCTTATTATTGAAATTCCTGGGCTTCCCTCATAGCTCAGTCAGTAAAGAATTTGTCTGCATTGCAGGAGACCTGGGTTTGATTTCTGGGTTGAGAAGATCCCCTGGAGAAAGAAATGGCAACCCACTCCAGTATTCTTGCCTGAAGAATCCCACAGTCAGAGGAGCCTGGCAGGCTACAATCCATGGGGTCGCAAGAGTCGGACAGGACTTAGCAACTAAACCACCACTACCACTGAAATTCTTGTAGGCAAAAGCAACATTATAGTAGAGAATGAAACTCAATTCTCCCATTGGAATAACAATTAATTAATTATAAAAAATTAAATGAAAGATTATTTAAATTCTATAATGCTTTACAATTTTCAAAAGTTTCACATAAATGATTTCATATATTTCCATAATAACCCTTTCATTTTCCTTCTTACCCCTACCTTGCCTGTCCCCTCTTGCTTCTCCCCATTGGTAACTACTAGTTCATTCTCTGAATCTATGAGTCTGTTTCNTTGCAAATTTGCTAAAGATAAACAAGCCAGTGGTGGACCAGGATGAATACTGTTAACTGAATGCTACGTGACAAGCTGGTTAATGGAGTCCTTGTGAGAAATGCTTCGCATTGAAAGAAGCAATGACTGCTGAGAACAAAATGGATTTCTGTGAAATTATGACAATCTTACTTCTCCAGTTCATGAGGTGTATGATGACTGTTTCACTGCTTTTTCCTCTGAAGCCCTCAAAGGCCTTGTGGTCTGCAGAGAGATCTCTGTGTTCCCTGCTGTGGGGACACTTCAAGCAAGGGAGCCTCCCTGGAGGCAGGCAAGAGCCCACAGGGACCTGAGGATTCTATAGACGTATTGGCTCTGACCTGATCTCTCACCAAAATGCCTACCAGACCTTCCTGTGTGCTTTCCTTGGATTCCTCAGCCCTGGAGTCTGTCTGTCCCCAGGAACGACTTTCCTGGTGTAGTGACTGGCCCAGGGTCAGTGCTCAATAATTATAGGTCTGCTGCTCAGGTTATCTGGAGACTTGATTGATGAGGTAATCAACACACTTGCTTGATGATGGAACACACTTTGCTACTGTGAGTTATGTAACACAATCAGAATAGGGAGTGTGGAGCAATCAGATTCAGCACCTCTGAGAAGGAAATGAGCCTGTGGCATCAGCCAAGAGCAGAGCATGGGGTGAGGACAGTGACCTCACGGAAGGCATCTTGCAGCCCCAGCTGGTGCTGATGCTCAGAGACAGTGCATCAGTCTTGAGAAGATATTAGATGCTTTCTGATGGGTAGATTTTATGACTGTAAAATGACCTTATTATTGAAATTCCTGGGCTTCCCTCATAGCTCAGTCAGTAAAGAATTTGTCTGCATTGCAGGAGACCTGGGTTTGATTTCTGGGTTGAGAAGATCCCCTGGAGAAAGAAATGGCAACCCACTCCAGTATTCTTGCCTGGAGAATCCCACAGTCAGAGGAGCCTGGCAGGCTACAATCCATGGGGTCGCAAGAGTCGGACAGGACTTAGCAACTAAACCACCACTACCACTGAAATTCTTGTAGGCAAAAGCAACATTATAGTAGAGAATGAAACTCAATTCTCCCATTGGAATAACAATTAATTAATTATAAAAAATTAAATGAAAGATTATTTAAATTCTATAATGCTTTACAATTTTCAAAAGTTTCACATAAATGATTTCATATATTTCCATAATAACCCTTTCATTTTCCTTCTTACCCCTACCTTGCCTGTCCCCTCTTGCTTCTCCCCATTGGTAACTACTAGTTCATTCTCTGAATCTATGAGTCTGTTTCTTGTTTTATTTACTGTTTTTTTTTTTTTTTTTGCCACTTGGCATGCGAGATCTTAGTTTCCAGATCAGGGATTGAACCTGTGCCTGCTGCAGTGAAAAAACCACAGAATCTTAACCACTGGATCACCAGGGAATTCTCTGACTGGTTTGTTGTGTATATATATATATATATATATATATTTTAGTGAAATAATTGCTTTTTAAAAACTTGAATTTTTCTTAGGAATGCAATTATATTACTAATTTAATACATAGCTTCCTCTTTTCTTTAAGATTTTTTATGTGGATCATTTTAAAGCCTCTATTGAATTTTTACAATATTAATTCTTTTTACTATTTTGGTTTCTGGCTGTGAGACATGTGGGGTCTTAGCTTCCCAGAGACCAGGGATTGAACTCATACCCCCTGCACTGAAAAGTGAAATCTCAACCACTGGGCCACCACAGAAGTCCCAAGGCTTCTTTATCTTTTCTGGAATCAATACGCCTGGTGTTTTATGAGCAGTTTTAGTTTACAATCGATTGGCAAGTACAGACTATTCACACATGCCTCTCTCCGTCATACACAGTTTCTCCTATCATTGACACCTTGCATTAGTGGGATGCATTCATTGAAACTGATGAACCAGTAGTATACATTATTATTACTTAAGTTCATAATTTCCATCAGGGTTCATTCTGTGCTGACTGTATCCTACAGGTGTTGACAAATGTATGAAGACACATACCCACTATTGTGTATCATACAGAATAGTTTCTCTGCCCTAAAAACCCCATGCTCCAACTTTTTAACCTTCTAAAAGCCTCGCTGGGTTAGCCTTCCTGAAAGAGAATTGTGATGCAGACTTGCTCTTGCTGGAATTAAAGCTGTCAGCGGCTTCCTTGTGACCCACAAAGTACAAGCTTGTAGCACTTGGACTTGTCACCACCCAGCCTCACTTGTATCCACCGCTGCTCCTCTTTCAGGGGGTTGTACTCCTGCCACTGCTCTTTGACATTCCCCACACGCGCTCCTCACCTCCCCACTCCCTGCCTGTTTATGTCGCTCTTCTCTCCACGTGAAGGCCCGGGCCTTTCCCACAGAGCTGCCTTCTCTCAAAGCCCATCACAGGAGCCCTTCCGCATGTACTCTGTTCCCTGTGAGAGTCATCTCCCACTTCGCAGAGCCTCCCTGATGCTGTCCTTCTGTGTCCTCAATGGCATTTACAGGTTGACCTCACATTATTGCAACTTGCCAGGTAGCTGCATTTTTTTACAAATTGAAGGTTTGTGGCAACTTTGGGTTGTCAGATGATGGTTAGTATTAATATTTTAGCAATAAATTAGTTTTTAATTAAGGTATGTACATTTGTTTATATATAATGCTATTGCACACTTAATAGACTACAGTATATTGTAAGCACAACTTTCATAGGCACTGGGAAACCAAAAAATTCATGTGTCTCTCCTTATTGCGATATTCGATTTCTTGCTGGAATCTGGAACCCAACCCACCATATCTCCGAGGTCCGCCCGTATCATTTTCCACCTCATTTAGCTGTACTTGTCCTGTTTTCCCCAGTGCAGCATGGTGGGTAAGAGAATGTGCTCTTGAACCGAGGCCTTTCTTGCTGGCCTCTGACCTCAGTATTGGGTGTACACATACATAATGTGGGGACAGTTTGCATGGTGTGAACCATCTGGAGTTATGTGAGGATAAAATGAGTTAATCCACGTGGAGTTGACAAGACAGCCTGGCCCCAGGAAGAGCTCTCAGATCATTAGATGTTTGTTACTGCTCTGGTCTTCTTCCCACCACCCTCCTCCTGGAGGGCAAGCTCCTGGGGAGTCCAGGGCCTGTCGCATTCATCTCTGTCCTCCACATGTCAAGACTCAATAACGCCTGACAGCAAAGGCCCAACAGATGCTTAACGGTTACACAGCTGGCGCCCTGCAGTCCCACACCAAAAGCAAGTGTAAAAAACAACTCGACAAGACAGATCTCTGATCCTTAGAGCACTCTCTGGATGAACCAGCCCTGCCCTGCCCGAGCCCATTAGAGAGAACATGGCCTTGAACATCTTTGCTGTGATGCTTGCAGTTGAGTTTGCTGTGGCCCTGGGTCTCAGGAGAAGGGGGGAGAAGCAGCTTCAGTGCTTCAGGAAAGGGATGGATGGATGCCAGTGTTTTCAGAAACAGGAAGGAATCAGTACCTGGTGTAGGCTCCATGGGAAACCTCTGCGTGCTTCTGGTCCCCTTGGTGGAGGCGGCAGCACTTGACCAAAGGCTGGAATCCCAACGGCAGGAGCTGGGCTCCCAATGATGGAAATGCAAAGAAGAGAGACACCGTTCTACTCAGCAACCTAAAAGCGGAGGGACAGCTTCTTTGGTGTATCTTGTAATTCCACCCATCTCTGCACCTACAAATGTTTTTATTCTGCTTCCTCTGATACTAAAGAAAAGCCAGGCAGCAATAGTGGGGCTTCCTGCCCCACCTCTTCTTCAGGGAACTGGGATTCAGGGCCAGTCTGGCAAAACTGCCCCGGGGTCAGCACCCTTAATCTGTGTGCTATTCACAATAGCACGGTGCACTTGCGGGTGCTCTGACACCTGAAACGTTAAAGCAGCACATACGAAGGAAGGAAGGATGCCGGGTGCCGAGCAGCGGGTGTAGGAGAGAGTGGGGTGGATTAGAGGGAACAGTTCTATCCAAGGGAACGGCTTGTGGAGAGCCGCCTGTGCTGACTGTTTCGAACTCTGCGGATGGTCCCCAGGGAACTGGGCCTGCTCAGGACATTCACTGGTTGGATGAACAGTGGCCTTGAGGACTGACAGGCCTGTTGGGATGGGGGGAAGAGGTGACATCTGGCAGCTTTGGATGGGAGCCCGCATGACTGGTTCATTTATTCCCATCATTCAATTTGGGCCCAAGAGACAGCTTGTCCCTGTGAGCTGATGCTGGAAAAGGGGAGAGAAATTTCCCCACCTTTTTTTTTTAAATCTCTTCGTTGTTCAGATTTTCATCTCTGCTGAGGCTGTAACGCTCAAGGCTGCGTTTGGGGAGAGCAGGAGAAGGGAGGCCAGGCACGGTGAGGGCAAAGCAGTCCGAGGACATGGGTGGGGAAGGCAAGCTGTGCAGAGATGAAGAGAGGGTTCCAAGGGAGGAGGGAGACTGTGTGGACTCAGGCCTCGACCCTGGGGCCAGCTTCCCACAACCTCTGGAGGCCTGAAAGTCCTGACCCGACTCGCAGCCCTGGACGCAGCTGCCGTCTGTCCCCAGTCCTGCTCTTTTCCATCCCTTTCTCCACCTCCCACTTCACCCACCCCTTCCTTGCCAAGCCCAGACTGGTTTCATTTTCCTTCCTCTGTGTTCTCACTTACCACTTGCTTACCAGTTCTCTGTTTAGGGGGCCAACTCTATCATGAATCTGTGTGCCTGGGGCCAGCACAGGGCCTCACTCACCCTGTAACCCCACGCCCAGCCCTGCACCCGGCACATGCCAGAGCCGAGGAAGTGCTGAGTGGATGAATGTGGCTGCCCATTGTGACATAGGGACAGCCTCAAGGTCACAGAAACAGCTGTGTGACACTGTCAGGGGATTATCTTCTTGCTTGAGGGTAATGGGTGGAGGATGGAAAGTTTGTTTTATTCTTTAGTTCAGTTCAGTTCAGTCCCTCAGTCAGGTCCGACTCTTTGTGACTCCATGAATCACAGCACACCTGGCCTCTCTGTCCATCACCAACTCCCGGAGTTCACTTAGACTCACGTTCATCGAGTCAGTGATGCCATCCAGCCATCTCATCCTCTGTCGTCCCCTTCTCCTCCTGCCCCCAATCCCTTCCAGCATCAGANCCCTACTCAACCCTACTTCTGGTTACCATGCTGATCTTCTCTTTCTCCTGAACTCTGGAAAACCTGGGTCCTGGAACTCTGACAACCTGGGTACTTAACTGTACTTGTTCTTATTATTGTTCAGTTCAGTTCAGTTCAGTCGCTCAGTCGTGTCTGACTCTTTGTGACCCCATGAACTGCAGCACGCCAGGCCTCCCTATCATCAACTCCCAAAGTTCACTCAAACTCATGTCCGTTGAGTCAGTGATGCCATCCAGCCATCTCATCCCCGGTCGTCCCCTCCTCCTGCTCCCAATCCCGCCCAACATCAGAGTCTTTTCCAATAAGTCACCTCATCGCATGAGGTGGCCAAATTATTGGAGTTTCAGCCTCAGCATTATTCCTTCCAAAGAACACCCAGGGCTGATCTCCTTTAGAATGGACTGGTTGGATCTCCTTGCAGTCCAAGGGACTCTCAAGAGTCTTCTCCAACACCACAGTTCAAAAGCATCAATTCTTTGGCGCTCAGCTTTCTTCACAGTCCAACTCTCACATCCATATATGANAGGTGGCCAAAGTATTGGAGTTTCAGCTTCAGCATCAGTCCTTCCAATGAACACCCAGGACTGATCTCCTTCAAAATGGACTGGTTGGATCTCCTTGCAGTCCAAGGGACTCTCAAGAGTCTTCTCCTACATCACAGTTCAAAAGCATCAATTCTTTGGCGCTCAGCTTTCTTCACAGTCCAACTCTCACATCCATACATGACTACTGGAAAAACCATAGCCTTGACTAGACGGACCTTTGTTGGCAAAGTAATGTCTCTGCTTTTGAATATGCTATCTAGGTTGGTCATAACTTTCCTTCCAAGGAGCAAGCTTTTTTTAATTTCATGGCTGCAATCACCATCTGCAGTGATTTTGGAGCCCCCCCAAAATAAAATCTGAACTCTTTAATGAAGAGGATGTGACTTGTACCACCAATGACCGGCATAAAGTAGGCACCAGTTAACATTAGCCAAATTTAATTGCTTTTGATTTAAGATATTAATCTGCAAATACTGACTAGTGTGAAAGGCAAATAAAAATGGGAGTCAGTGTTGCTAAGAGAGCTCTCTAAAATGGAGCCAGGAGGCCACTGAGGAAGTATGATTTATGTACTTTTCAGCCCGGATGGAATCTGACCTTCTGACCATTCATTGTCTTAACACAGTCATCCACAACATCTGGACAGTGTTCCAGAAACTCAGGATACTTGTTGGATGCTTACCCTAAAACAGCTCGTTGCAGCCTACCCTTAAGGACAGATATTTTTCTTGTGTCAGAATACATCCTTTGTGGCTTTTGCCTTTATAAGCTCCTGATTCTTGCTCTTACCCAGAACCCTCTTTTGGCTTTATCCAAATTTGTCTCTCCCAAATTTCACTTCTTAAGACCCCAAATAAACTCTTGTTGGCAGACTTCTGCATTGTTTTGGTTGACATTACCAAAGACACTGACCCAATAGACAGGGATATGCCTTAGTAACAAAGAAGGATGCTTGGTTGGGGACAGATATTACTAAGTAGTCAGTTCCTACTGTATTTTTTAAGTATTATGTTGACTTTTGCTTCCCTGAACAACCTGTATTTGAATAATAAACATTTTGACACAAGCACACTGATAATGTTTAATTATCAATCTCCTCATTGGAGAGGCTGTGACTTACTCATATTTTACCTCCAATGACTACCATAAAGTAAGTATCAATTAAAAGTAGTTGAAATGACTGTCTTTTCACATAGTATCTTCATCTTCCAATATTTCCAGGCCAACCAGAACCATATAATAAGCAGCATGTAGGCCCCAACCAGTCCATTCTGAAGGAGGTCAGCCCTGGGATTTTTTTGGAGGGAATGATGCTGAAGCTGAAACTCCAGTACTGTGGCCACCTCATGCAAAGAGTTGACTCATTGGAAAAGACTCTGATGCTGGGAGGGATTGGAAGCAGGAGGAGAAGGGGACGACTGAGGATGAGATGGCTGGATGGCATCACTGACTTGATGGATGCGAGTCTGAGTGAACTCCGGGAGTTAGTGATGGACAGGGAGGCCTGGCGTGCTGCAATTCATGGGGTCACAAAGAGTCGGACACGACTGAGTGACTGAACTGAACTGAACTGAGGCCAATTAGCTTATTAGCAATGTTAGACCATCAGAAAGTAACTTTGGGAACATACAGTGTATTTCATAAGTGTTATTTGTTGTTGTTGGGTTTTTTTAATTTGTTTTGTTTCCATTTTTTAACTTTTATTTTATGTTGGAGTATAGTTGATCTCCGATGTTGAGTTAGTTTTAGGTGTACAGCAAAGTGAATCAGTTGTGCATGTACATACATCCATTCTTTTTCAAATTATTTTCCCATATATATTACTGCAGGATATTGAGTAGAGTTCCCTGTGCTGTACAGTAGGTCTTTGTTGATTATTTCATACATAGCAGTGTGTATATGTTAATCCCAAACTCCTAATTTATCACTACCCTCCATATTTCCCCTTTGTACCTTTTTTCATCCCCTCACTTTGTCTGTATGTGTCCCTCGATCTGAAATGGGTCTCTTGTAGACAGCATTTTTATGGGTTTTGTTTTGTATCCATTCAGCCAGTCTGGGTCTGGGTCTTATTCCTCTGTTGGGCAGGGCCATGTTAAGGAGTGTGTCTTCAAGAGGGTTGTGAGCTCAGTATGATTGTGGGCAGACTGTCTGCTGATGGGTGAGGCTGTTCCCACCCTGTTGGTTGCTTGGCCTGAAGCATCCCAGCACTGGAGCCTGCAGGCTGTTGGGTGGGGCCCGTTCTCAGTGTCAAAATGGCAACCTCTGGGAGAGCTTATGCCCCTGAGCTTTCCTTGGGGCCTCTACCACCAGTGTCCTTGCCTCCACAGTCAGCCACAGCCAACCCACACCTCTCCTGGAGACCTTCCAAGACCCGCAGGTAGTTCTGGCTCAGTCTCCTATGGAGTCACTGCTTTGCCCTGGGTCCTAGTACACATGAAAACTTGTGCATGCCCTCCAAGAGTGAAGTCTGTTTCTCCCAGTCCTGCACAGCTCCTGCACTCAAGCCCCGCTGGCTTTCAAAGCTAAGTGCTCTGGCGGCTCCTCCCCCTGATGCCAGACCCCCAGACTGGGGAGCCTGACATGGAGCTCAGAACTCTGACTCCTGTGGGAGAACCTCTGTGATATAGTTATTTTTCCAGTTTATGGGTTGGTCACCAGGCAGTTATAAGATTTGATTATATCTGAAAAGTGCCCCTCCTACCATCTCATTGTGACTTATCTCTGGATGTACAATATCATTTTTGGTAGGTTCCAGTCTTTTTTGTCAGGAGAAGGCAATGGCAACCCACTCCAGTACTCTCGCCTGGAGAATCCCATGGACGGAGGAGCCTGGTGGGCTGCAGTCCATGGGGTAGCTAAGAGTCGGACACAACTGAGTGACTTCACTTTCACTTTCCTGCATTGGAGAAGGAAATGGCAACTCACTCCAGTGTTCTTGCCTGGAGAATCCCAGGGACGGCAGAGCCTGGTGGGCTGCCGTCTCTGTGGTCACACAGAGTCAGACACAACTGAAACGACTTAGCAGCAGCAGTAGTCTTTTTTGTCAGTGGTTGTTCAGCAGTTAGTTGTGATTTTGGTGTTTTCATGAGAACAGGTTAGCTCAAGTCCTTCTACTCTGCCATCTTGTCTCCTCCCTCTAGCCATAAATGTTCTTTGCATTGAATAATGGATCTTTCAACAAGATAGAGAAGACATTATTTTACCTACTAACTTGAGTGTAAGTCTTGAGTGTGACCATACTAGTCATTCCTAGTTTCCCTCTCCCTCCCTCCCTCTCTCAGCATTGACATCCTGAAGCACTAAGGGAATGCCTTATGTTGATAATATGGTTATAGAGATTCAAAGTGCTTCCAATGAGAGTATTTGCTGATGTGGGCATTCGGTGTACTCATTTTTAGTGGGTACAGCATGCTCATTCATTCCTCCTATCTTCAGAGAGTCTCTAGCCATTTGACTCACTTGCTGATTCTTGCTCTTTGAGGAAGCAGCCATAAAGGAAAGCTCTCAAAGGGGAGAATCTGTTGGTCTCATTCCAACCCTTTAGTCAAGATAAGGAAGATAGGAGATAACTATCCTCTTCCATCCCTCTTGATTTTGAATATACAAGCTAAAGAGCCCATTAACCCTTTGTTTAAAAAGAAAAACCAGAGTATCACAAAAGACAGGAATAATTCAAAATGCAGTTTAGGCTAATGAGGGAGCTTTATCCTTTCACTGTTTTGTTCTGGGAGCTTTTCAATAAGCTTTGGCAAAGCTTCTGAACAAAGACAGTAATTACCAAATAAAAATTGCCTTCAGTGCATTGTCTAACTGTGTTCACAGTTTGGCATGAACGGATTTATGATCCTTTTATTCCAACAGGAACTACCAGTCCTCCCTTCACTTCAAATAGCCTATTCATCTCAGCATAAAAACAACTAAAATACACCCAAAGAATATGCTGTATCTGCACCCAAGAAGTGGACAGCAGGAGTCAGCTTCTACCAACAGTCACCAATATAGCAGGCTTTGAAAAACTCCATCCAAAACAAAGACTCTAAAAAGCTCTTAAATATTTATTTTTAAAAGACAGCAATTATTTGGTTTCACTTCTATTTACTACTCTGGATGTTTTGTTCAAAAGTAAATTCATTCCATTTTGTATAAAATGGTCCAAGATAAAGATTATAATAGGGGATTTAAGCTTAATTAATGAACTGTGGCTGCTGCTCAGATACATGGATTAATGCTTTCTATTCCTGGGACTAAGTGACATATATATATATATATGTATATATATATATATATATATATGGAGGTGATGGAATTCCAGTTGAGCTGTTTCAAATCCTCGAAGATGATGCTGTGAAAGTGCTGCACTCAATATGCCAGCAAATTTGGAAAACTCAGCAGTGGCCACAGGACTGGAAAAGGTCAGTTTTCATTCCAATTCCAAAGAAAGGCAATGCCAAAGAATGCTCAAACTACCGCACAATTGCACTCATCTCACACGCTAGTAAAGTAATGCTCAAAATTCTCCA
>SJYX01004332.1:194724-266158 GCA_006410675.1 Oreotragus oreotragus
AGGAAAGATATAAGCATCCAAATGCAGAGTTCCAAAGAATAGCAAGGAGAGATAAGAAAGTCTTCTTCAGCAATCAATGCAAAGAAATAGAGGAAAATAATAGAATGGGGGAAGACTAGAGATCTCTTCAAGAAAATTAGAGATACCAAGGGAACATTTCATGCAAAGATGGGCTCGATAAAGGACAGAAATGGTATGGACCTAACAGAAGCAGAAGATACTAAGAAGAGGTGGCAAGAATACACAGAAGAAGTATACAAAAAAGTTTTTCATGACACAGAAAATCACAATGGTGTGATCACTCACCTAGAGCCAGACATCCTGGAATGTGAAGTCAAGTGGGCCTTAGGAACATCACTATGAACAAAGCTAGTGGAGGTGATGGAATTCCAGTTGAGCTATTTCAAGTCCTGAAGGATGATGCTGTGAAAGTGCTGCACTCAACATGCCAGCAAATTTGGAAAACTCAGCAGTGGCCACAGGACTGGAAAAGGTCTATGTTCATCCCAATCCCTAAGAAAGGCAATGCCAAAGAATGCTCAAACTACCACACAATTGCGCTCATCTCACACACTAGCAAGGTGATGCTCAAAATTCTCCAAGCTAGGTTTCAGGAATACTTGAACCATAAACTTCCAGATGTTCAAGCTGCATTTAGAAAAGTCAGAGGAACCAGACATCAAATTCCCAACATCCGTTGGATGATCGAAAAAGCAAGAGAGTTCCAGAAAAACATCTATTTCTGCTTTATTGACAATACCAAAGTCTTTGACTGTGTGGATCACAATCATAAACTTCCAGATGTTCAAGCTGCATTTAGAAAAGTCAGAGGAACCAGACATCAAATTCCCAACATCCGTTGGATGATCGAAAAAGCAAGAGAGTTCCAGAAAAACATCTATTTCTGCTTTATTGACAATACCAAAGTCTTTGACTGTGTGGATCACAATAAACTGGAAAATTCTGCAAGAGATGGGAATACCAGACCACCTGAGCTGCCTCTTGAGAAATCTGTATGAAGGTCAGGAAGCAACAGTTAGAATTGGACATGGAAGAACAGACTGGTTCCAAATCGGGAAAGGAGTACGTCAAGGCTGTATGTTGTCACCTTGCTTATTTAATTTATATGCAGACTACATCATGAGAAACACAAGGCTGGAAGAAACACAAGCTGGAATCAAGATTGCTGGGAGAAATATCAATAACCTCAGATATGCAGATGATACCACCCTTATGGCAGAAAGTGAAGAACTAAATAGCCTCTTCATGAAAGTGAAAGAAGAGAGTGGAAAAGTTGGCTTACAGCTCAACATTCAGAAAATTAAGATCATGGCATTTGGTCCCATCACTTCATGGCAAATAGATGAGGAAACAGTAGAAGCAGTGGCTGACTTTATTTTTTGGACTCCAAAATCACTGCAGATGGTGACTTCAGCCATGAAATTAAAAGATGCTTAGTCCTTGGAAGGAAAGTTATGACCAACCTAGACAGCATATTAAAANTGGCTTACAGCTCAACATTCAGAAAATTAAGATCATGGCATTTGGTCCCATCACTTCATGGCAAATAGATGAGGAAACAGTAGAAGCAGTGGCTGACTTTATTTTTTGGACTCCAAAATCACTGCAGATGGTGACTTCAGCCATGAAATTAAAAGATGCTTAGTCCTTGGAAGGAAAGTTATGACCAACCTAGACAGCATATTAAAAAGCAGAGACATTACTTTGTCAACAAAGGTCCATCTAGTCAAGGCTATGGTTTTTCCAGTAGTCTTGTATGAATGTGAGAGTTGGACTATAAAGAAAGCTGAGCACTGAATAATTGATGCTTTTGAACTGTGATGTTGGAGAAGACTCTTGAGAGTCCCTCAGACAGCAAGGCGATCCAACCAGTCCATCTTAAAGGAGATCAGTCCTGGTTGTTCATTGGAAGGAATGATGTTGAAGGTGAAACCACAATACTTTGGCCACCTGATGGGAAGAGTTGACTCATTGGAAAAGACCCTGATGCTGGGAGGGATTTGGGGCAGAAGGAGAAGAGGATGACAGAGGATGAGATGGTTGGATGGCATCACTGACTCAATGGACATGAGTTTGGGTAAACTCCAGGAGTTGGTGATGGACAGGGAGGCCTGGCGTGCTGCACTCCATGGGGTTGCAAATAGTCGGACATGCCTGTGCAATTGAACTCAACTGAAATAAATGCTATCTTTCTGTACCCTGAAAAGTTCACCTTTTAACATGAAATTTGAAATTACAGACTCTCAGGTTAGCAGGCAGGGAGAAACCTATCTCATCTTACTTTTTCATCATGTATAAGTGCAGATCACTCAGTTGTGTCTGACACTTTGCAACCCCGTGGACTATACAGTCCATGGAATTCTCCAGGCCATAATATTGGAGTGGGTAGCCTTTCTCTGCTTCAGGGGATCTTCCCAACCCAGGGATCAAATCCGGGTCTTCCACATTGCAGGCAGATTCTTACCAGCCGAGCCACATGGGAAGCCCCATCATGTACAGACCTCTTCTGAAATATTGGAGGAGACATACTTTCCACTTGAGTAGCTGGGGCTGCCCCCTCTCCCGTGGCAGCTTCCACAATTGTTACAACCTTCTCTGCCTGCTTTCAGAGGACACACACCATGTTTAACTCATTTTTCCACAACACGTTTTACTTGCTTTTAGCGAATTACATGTGTAGGATCTGGGGACCACATGGGTTTTGTCAACTCTGGAATTTCCAGGGCCTCAAAAAGTCCTTGCATAGTATAGGCAAAGAATAAGTTTTCGTTTATTGATGGAATGAATGAATAAAGAGATTGAATACTGGAGAATAAGGAACAGGAAAACAGTTGTTGGAGTACCAAATTAGTCTCCTGACAATTTCCTCAGGAGTGACAGAAGTCTCACATATTTAAATTGTTAGACTTGATCAGGTTTCTGCTCATGAAGAATTTCACCCAGGTCAGTGGATTATATCATCTTTTGATGCTTCTGTTAAAATGACTCTAATTATTAATAAATAACTGTCAACAGGCATACCATCAAAGGACCATTTCATAGGTAGAGAATTAAGAATGTATCATCATGGCTTAAAGAGCAATAGTAATAACTGGTCAATATGCTTAGGCCATCTAATCTTGACAAAGGAGATTAAAAAACATCACCAGACACAATGACAAATGGATTCCATTTATATGAGGTGCTCGCATGGGTGCTAAGTCGCACCCATGAGTCCTGCCCGACTCCTTTGCGGCCCCACAGTCTGTAGCTCGCCAGCCTCCTCTGTCCATGGCATTCTCCAGGCAAGAATGCTGGGGTGGGTTGCCGTGCCCTCCTCCAGGGGCTCTTCCCAGCCCAGAGATCGAACCTGCGTCTGGTAGGTCTACTTGTATGGGCAGATGGGTTCTTTACCACTAGTGCCATCTGTGAAGCCCTAATTTCACTGCACTTTACATTGACAAATGGTTAAAATGGTAAATTTTATGTTATGTATATTTTACCACAAAACCTACCTCCTGTACCATCTTATGTGGCCATTCAAAGGACCACACAAGACTTTCCCAGGTTCTAGGTCAAATGCATTAGGATAAGAATAACCTGTGGACCCTCCATGTTGCTTAGTTCTGCTGGTTAGGCAGGGTGGCCAAGTCAGGGACCCCAGCTACCAAGGAAGCTACTAAGAAGAAATGAGGCTGGGTCCCCAAGATAGTGTTAGTATCTCAGAATACCTTAACGAAATCATAGTCAGCAGTTACAGGGTTAAAACTGTCAGGTGACTGTCCTGGCCTTTGAGTTCTGTCACTTCATGGGTATTTCATGCTAATCAGAAACCTTGAGCACAATGGTGAGTGTTTAATAATGACAAACATGGGCACAAATGATCACTTAGTTCAGCCAGGTTCTTCCAGAGAGACTGAAGTTTAAAACTTGGTGGTCTGGGAGCAACAGCATGGCCTCCTCTTGGCAGGACTTCAGACCTTTGGAATTAGGGCTGTGTTCTGACAGATTCCCAGGTGACTTACAACCCTAAAGCTTTAGAGGAATTGCTTCAAGACACGAACTCCATGGAGAACAACAAAACAGGTACTTTCTAGTGAACAGTTTGGGGATTACTTGTTTATGGAAGTAAAACCATGAAGTAAACCTCTAAGCTATCAAAAACATAGCTTGAAGCTGGGGGAATGACTGCTGGACAGGTTCTTTGCCTTGGGGAAGGCTGAGTTCCACTCTATCAGCTAAGATTCTGTGGGAGTGAGGGAGGAAGTGGATATCACACATCCTGCAGTATCTTAATTTCCCACATGGGCTGTGTGTCTCCAAAGAGTCTGAGGGTAGGGTGGACCTCCAGCCCTACTCTCCCTCTGAATCTGCTGTGGCCTGCAGGGCCCAGGGGCTTCAGCTGCTACTCAATTAAAGAAGATTTCTCTCTACCTAGGAAGTCTTTTTAGAGCTAAATCAGCTACTTCCCAACTCAGGGATCGAACCCTGGTCTCTTGCATTGCAGGCAGAGTCTTTACCATCTGTTCCACCAGGCAAGTGCAATCAGCTACTAAGAGAATACAATTTCTCTGTATTATATTTTTTTCTCTTTTCAAACAAGTTACTGTGGTCCTTTGAGAGAAACACAGCAAATTTCCCCCAGATTTTAATGTGGGACCATAACTCCTTCCCTGATAGGAGAGACTGACTGGGGGAAACCAGGTCTTGTTCTGATGGGTGGGGCCATGCTTAGTAAATCTTAAATCCAATTTTCTGTTGAGGGGCTGGGCTGTGTTCCCTTCCTGTTGTTTGACCTGAGGCCAAACTATGATGGAGGTGATGAAGATAATGGCAACTTCCTTCAAAAGGTCCCATGCAGGCACTGCTGCACTCAGTGCCTCTGACCCTGTAGCAGGCCACTGCCGACCCACACCTCCACCAGAGACTCCTGGACGGTCATGAGCAAGTCTGAGTCAGTCTCTTCTGGGGTCACTGCTCCTTTCTCCTGGGTCCTGGTGTGTACAAAATTTTGTTTGTGCCCTGCAAGAGCCTGTTTCTCTAGTTCTGTGTAAGTTCTGGTGGCTCTATGGAAGGGTTAGTGGTGACCTCCTCCAAGAGGGCTTATGCCATACCCAGTTCTACTGCACCCAGAGCCCCTGTCCCTGCAGCCATCCACTGCTGACCCATTCTTCCACAGGAGACACTCAGACACAGTTCTGTCTCAGCCTCTGTGCAGCCTCTGCGTCCTGGTGTGCACAAGGTTTCTTCAAGCCTCTGAATGTCTCTGGTGGGTGTGGGGGTTTGATTTTAAACATGATTTTGCCCCTCCTACAGTCTTGCTGGGGCTTCTCCTTCACCCTTGGATGTAGGATATCGCCTCAAAGTCGCTTTGGTCCCTTTTGTTTGTTAAGGTGCTTTCCTCCAAGGAGTTGAGGATGTTCTATAGTAACGTTAGCAGCAAGGTCAACTAGGATTTAGGCAGGAGGATCATTTGTTGTTGTTCAGTCACTCAGTCATGTCCAACTCTTTGCGACCCCATGGACTGCAGCACACCAGGCTTCTCCATCAGAGGGCAGGCAGAATGAAAACGACAGTCACAGGAAACTAACCAATCTGATCACATGGACCACAGTCTTGTCTAACTCAATGAAACTATGAGCCATGNTCTTCCTGACCCAGGGACTGAACCCGTGTCTCCTGCAGGGAGAATCTGGTACCACCGGGTCATCGGAGAAGCCTGACATATAATACACACGACACACAACACGTGCATCCACTACGTCATCAGTAAGGCTCCCGGCCACCTGGAGGCCATTAGCAGTGAAGTCTGGGGCAAGATAAAAGTCATATGCAGTTTTTCGATTGTGCGGGAGTCAGGGTCCCTAATCCTTGAATGTTCAAGGGCCAACTCTATTAATAAAAGTTCAAAAGGAAATCCAGGGTCCAAGGAATCCATGATCCAAGTGATTAAAAGATAGCAAGTATAGCAGACCCCATTTACACTTCTGTGCCCATGGCAGGCATTGCTAATCTACTGGACACGCTTTGCTACTGCCCCGAGAAGGTACACGTCTCAATCCCATCCTACACGTGCTAGCTAAGAGGGTGAAGTCTACTTACTATCCCTGGTCAAAAAGGAATTAGCTTAAGTGATTTAGTTCACTTTTCCAAAAAGATCAGAGCACGCATCCAATCAATGGCTGCCCTTGAATTTGTGTTTTGTCTTATATTAGCCAGGCTTCCCTGGTGGCTCAGCAGTAAAGAATCTGTCTGCCAATGCAGGAGACATGAGTTTCATCCCTGGGTCAGGAAGATCCTCTGGAGGAGGAGGTGGCAACCCACTCCGGTATTCTTGCCTGGAGAATCCCATGGACAGAAGAGCCTGGCGGGCTACAGTCCACGGACTCGCAAAGAGTCGGACACGACTGAGCGCACACTCACACTCACTTATATTAGCACCAACCACGGGTGGGGTCTTCACAATCTCCGCTGAGGGTGTGGCCTCCAGATCAAAAGAAAGAGATTTTTCTAGTAACTCGGTGGCTCTCAACAATGGTTCTGCCACTTTCNAAAAAAAAAAAAAAAAAAAGCCTTGCCATGCTCTCCTCCAGGGGATCTTCCTACCCCAGGGATCAAAGTCCCATCTGTTATGTCTTCTCCTGTATTTGCAAGCGGTTCTTTAACACTAGGGCCAACTGGGAAGCTTTTTTAGGATGGTGCAAAAGTGTTTGCAGTTTTGTATTATTGAAATTTGCCATTTGATATTGGGATACATTCTTAAATAAATGTGGTTATGTTACATACCATTTTAATGTGCATTTCTCAATTTATGTTTTTTGCTAATGACTTACTACTTGCTGATTTTAGACTATGGAAATGATGTTAGGCAAAAAGCAAATTTGACCTACTTTCTTATTTGAGTTCAAAATGGGTCATAAAGCAGCAGAGACAACTCGCAGCATCAATACCACCTTTGGCTCAGGAACTGCTAATGAACATATAGGGCAGTGGTGGGTCAAGAAGTTTTGCAAAGGAGACCAGAGCCTTGAAGATGAGGAATGCAGTGGCCAACAATCAGAAGCTGACAACAACCAATTGAGAGCATTATCAAAGCTGATCCTCTTACAATTACCCAAGAACTCAACATCAATCATTCTATGGTTGTTTTGCATTGAAACAAACTGGAAAGCTGAAAAGGCTCGGTAATTGGGTGCCACAGGAGCTGACTGCAAATAAAAAAAATCGTCTTTTTGAAGTGCCGTTTTCTCTTATTCTATGCAACTGTAGTGAACCATTTCTGGACCAGATTGTGACGTGCGATGAAAAGTGGATTTGCTACAACCAGCAGTGACTAGCTCAGTGGCTGGACCTAGACGCTCCAAAGCAAACTTGCACCAAAAAAAGGGTCATGGTCTGTTTGGTGATCTGCTGTCGGTCTAATCCACTACAGCTTTCTGAATCCTGGTGAAACCATTACATCTGAGAAATATACTCAGCAAATTGATGAGAGGCACTGAAAACTGCTACATCTGCAGCCACTTGCAGCCAGCATTTGTCAACAGAAAGCACCCAGTTCTTCCCCATGACAACCAATACTTCAAAAGTTGAACAAATTGGGCGATGACGTTTTGCCTCACTGACCATATTCATCTGACCTCTCAGCAACCAACTATGTCTTCAAGTATCATGACAACTTTTTGCAGGGAAAACACTTACACAACCTGCAGGATGCAGGAAGGCTTTGCAAGAGTTCATCGAATCCCAAAGGATGGATTTTTATGCTACAGGAGTAAACAAACTTATTTGTTGGCAAAACTGTGTGGATTGTAATGGTTCCTATTCTGATTAATAAAGATGTTTGAGCCTAGTTATAATAATTTAAAATTCAAGGTCCAAAATCACAATTACTTTTCCACCAACCTAATATTTAATACACTACTCAGTTTTTATATACTATCACCAACTCAATGGACATGAATTTGTGCAATCTCTGGGAAGTAGTGAAGGACAGGGGAGCCTGGTGTGCTACAGTTCATGGGGTCACAAAGTGAGACACAACTTCTTCAGCAACTGAACAGCTCAGTTTTTAACTCGTTGGCTGTTTTGCATGTACATACTCAATCACATAATCTACTTGTCAGTGGATGAGGTATACCTCATGTTATTTGAAACTGGTGCAGATCCCTAAAAGAAACTGACACGTTAGAAGAGTGTCAGTTTTTACATGACTGTAAAAACCGTGTGCTTATCTCAGAGCAGCAGCTGTTCTGTGGAGTCAAAATAAGGCATGTGTTTGGAAGTGGTTGCAAGGTATAACCACGTCTAGATTTCCACTAATAGGTTAAAAACTTACAATGGGGAAATGTTCAACACTGCACTTCAGAATTTAATTTCAGGGTTCTATACATTAAAGTGTCCTCTGGGTAAGACTGCACTGGATCTTCACTACTGTGGAAGGGCAGGTATGATTTCCATTTTTGCAGGCAAGGAAAATGAACTGCTTAGAGGTCAGGGGGATTTTCTACATTCTTCAGCTGGAAAAATGGCAGAGCCAGAACCTAATTAAGCCAAGAATTCCAGTCAGTGCAAAGTTGCTAAATTCTTGACTGCTGCTATCCAAATAAGCCGGCTTTAGAAGAAAAAATAAGTACTGAGCACATCTTTGCAGTTTTAGAGAGGCTCAGTGGTTAAAGTGTCTGCCTCCAATGCGGGAGACCCGGGTTCGATCCCTGGGTCGGGAAGATCCCCTGGAGAAGGAAATGGCAATCCACTCCAGTATTCTTGCCTGGAGAATCCCATGGACGGAGAAGCCTAGTAGGTTACAGTCCATGGGGTCGCAAAAGAGTCGGATACGACTGAGCGACTTCACCCTTCGCCTTTTAAACAATTTTCTGCCTATAACAGGAACCCTATTGATTTACCTACACAGGACTTTTTCCACAAGGGTAATATATTTATTTATTTTAAAAAAATTGAAGTATCTCAGAACACCTTAATAGTACCTCTGACTGTGCATACTGCTGCTATTGTGAACACTCAGCAAGAGATTAAAAAGTGAAGATTGGGGGTATGAAAATGGATTTCAATATTTTTGGTTTTGAGAGGAAGAGGAAGGGAGAACCCTGGTAGTGGGGCATTTTTGGAGCTTGTAAGAGACAGGCCAGCTGCATTTGCAAGATAGCCACGCCCTGGAAACTGGACTCAGCATGGAACAGATGTACCTGTCCCCTAGCTGGGGTGCTGAGAAGGGGCTGGGACCAGCACCCAAGTAAAGGGAGTGAAGAACCAAGGGCAACACATTATCCAGGTCTGCTGGCAAGCACTCATCACTGTCCCAGTGATTCAGTGTGAGGAATTGAAAAAGCTATCAAATTCATTGGACAGAATCTACTCTAGGAATCAGAATAAAATGTAGGGAACTTTTAAACATTCTTAAAAGGATATATGAACATATGGCATCCTGAAAAGGAAGATAAGAAAAAACTAAAAGACAGGAACAGGAAGGTGATGGATGGTAGGTTAGGCAAGTTCAAGAAAATGAAAAGTACAGTAACAAAAAAATTGATGTGAGAAATGGCAGAATGACACTAAAAATCAAGCCAGTCACATGGAGATCAAGCTTGACAAGTTTTCCCAACAGAAAGGAAAGAGATGATTGGGAGAGGCATTTGAGAAAAAAAAAATTTCTGAGAAATAAAATTATGAAAAAGATATATTCTAAAACAAACAAAACTTAGGTGGGGAGAGACATTGGATTCACTTTTGTTTCAGACAAAAGTTAAAGTCAAACCTTTGTTTGATACAAAAGGTATAAGGAGAAATAAACACAGAAGCATCCAAACAGAAAAATAAAACCTATAAGGAAACAAAAATAAGATTGGCTGTAGTCTTCTGTGACTATGCCAGAAGACAACAGAATGGTATCAAATCTTTTCAAAGAAAGTGACGAGAATTTTTTGTCCAGTCCACTTTGCAGAGCCACGAAGCCAAAAAATAAATGTATTCGCGCATGCAGGCTCAGCGGCTTCAATCGTGTCAGACTCTGCGACCCTATGGATTGTAGCCCACCAGGCTGCTCTGTCCATGGGATTCTCCAGGCAAGGTTACTGGAGTGGGTTGCCATGTCCTCCTCCAGGGGAACTTCCTGACCCAGGGATCGAACCTGTGTCTCCTGCACTGCAGGCCGATTCTTTACCCACTGAGTCCTCTGGGAAGTGCCCTCCCCCGCCCCGCCCCAAATAAATAAAGTTAATTTTTATATGATTCTTNGCAAGGTTACTGGAGTGGGTTGCCATGTCCTCCTCCAGGGGAACTTCCTGACCCAGGGATCGAACCTGTGTCTCCTGCACTGCAGGCCGATTCTTTACCCACTGAGTCCTCTGGGAAGTGCCCTCCCCCGCCCCGCCCCAAATAAATAAAGTTAATTTTGATATGATTCTTCTTTAGCTGGAAAATGTCTTCAAGGAATTTGTTTAAAAGAAAAGCACACAGGTGTGCTCCTTTCGAGCCCTCTTCTATCTGGGAACGCTCGCCCAGCAAGCACCCCCAGAAGCCCTCCCTATGCATTCATGCCCATAAGTCTGTGTGACTCATCTGCACACTCCCGGCACGTGGCAGGCACTGGCTGGCAGTGAACACCAGACAGGACGAGCACATGGAGATTGAGCATGGAATAAATGGGAGCAGAGCTGTACCACCCTTAATCCTTCACCTAGTTTCCTCATGAAATTTAGGACTCACTGGAAAGTAAGGTGGATAAAATTACAGGTTGAAGTCTTGATTTTATTTCAAAATGATAATCCGAGGCATGGTTCTGACCACTTCTGAAGGGCTCATGAATTAGAGAAACAGTTCCATGAAGGTTCCAGTCAGATCAAAATGATACCAATCAAACTTGTGATTGGCAGAGACAGCCTCTTTAATCATCAGGGATTTTAAAAGTCATCCACCCTGATTTTGGAGTATCATAAAAAGTAAAAATTACTTTTATTTTATCATTTTTCCTTTGCAAATGTTTTTTAGCAGCAAACAGGAATCTTGTTTTCCTTACTTCATTTTTATGACCATAGTAGTTATATGTCAACTTAGAGAGGGAAAAAAACCAAAAGCCCTTCAGTGGCACTGCTCATCTGTAGGAGGCTCACATAATAGGTACTCATGTTCACGTTATCAATTCTACAAATATCAATAAAATAAGGTTTGTAAATCGTAAATACAGCAGTAGCAGTTCACACGTTTGACACACTTTCACACAAGGATTCAGTTGACAACAATAAATATAATTTCCCCTCTTTAAAACAAACAAAAGGATTTATAAAGGAAAAAAAGGATTAATTTACTTGGAGTTTATCAGCCCACTATTTTTAGTGTGCTTTGAAATAATTAAAAAGCTTGAAATTGTATTCAATGAATACTGGCCCATAGTTACATTTTTTTTTTAAAAAACCTGTCTTGAATACATACATCATGGCTTTCTATTAAAATCCTTAAATCTATAGGGATCTGTAGTAGGTAAGACTATATTAAACATTTTTTTCCTCATTAACAATTTCATTAAGTTAAAAAAAATCTGACATTTCCCTTAAATGTTAAGTTGAAGCCTGATCTATGCTGCTGTGTCCTGTGAAATGAACCTAATTTTCAAAGTGAATAGGAACGCCTGAGTGGCCATTTAGAATGCGACATTTTCCTTCCCTCATGATTCCTGCTGGGTCCTCTTCGCTGAGGCTTTTCCCTGAGTCATATATTTACTGGAAAGGCTACCTAGAGGAGGGGAAAAAACAAAACCCAACATAAATGAAACAGGCCTCACTTTATCGTAAACGCTATACAGTCACTTCTTATGGTTAATTATTTACAGAAACCTCATACTTGTCACTTGTTTTGAATCAAGTCATCTGGCTAGAAATGAAAAGGTGTAACAAAGGCCTCGTCATATTCTTTCTAAATGCAGATGAGCTGCTAGAGTGACGTCATGTTATGACATGCATGCTCACTACATACTGGTACAGAGGCCAGGAGAACTTTTTAAAGCTCTGCTTTGCATCTGCAACCAAACAGAATAAACTCCAAAAAATTTTTGGTCAGAAATAAATATCTCGAGTCATTCCTCTGCAGACATGAAGCTGTGAATGGTGACATGGTAGCCATAACTTACTGATTTAAAAGAAAAAAGGCAATTTATTGTATTTACAGCTACAGGACAGAAATGAGGACTGCTAATTACATTCACACCACAGAACAGTTAATCAGTTTTGTTCTGGAGTCAAAACAAACAGTTCAATGAAACAAGAAAATTGACAAATTCTTAAATGACTACTTACAAGAAAGTAGTATCTAACAAAGGATATACACACATTGATTATACACATTTCAAACCAATGGTGGAAAGTATGGATTGTTCAATAACTGGTATTGTGTCAAACCAGTAATTTTGGAAGGAAAGGGACAGACAAGTTCCCTTCCTCACATCATACTTTTCCTCCTCACCTAATTTCAAATTAAGAATTAAATATGAGAGAGTCAAAGTATAAGTAATGGTGAATATTCTGGAGTGGGGAAAGTTTCCTAAGTATACCACATTATGCTTTACTTATTAAAAGGGCTTTCTATTCTTAGCACTAAAGAAATTACAAATCCATAGAAAAAAGACAAACACTAACTAATAGACAGCTGGTGAAAGAAAAAGCAACACATGAAAGAGAAAAAAAAGCATGTAAATAAAAATTAGTATCAGTGGGTATTCAAAGAAATGCAAAGTGAAACAAGGTGTTAATTCTTAACCACTAACCGCAGAAAGAAGAGCAGAAGGACAGGTAGATGTGCACAAATTCTGCTAAAGGAATATTCACATAAACCAGAGAAAGCCCGTAAAGCATGCAAATAACTCAAATGTCCAAAACCTGTGATATGCCTAATTATATTATAAACTAACATATTAGGTATGCAGAGAAGGATAATTAATAACATGAAAAATGAAGGTTATAAATCCTCATGAATAGTATTTTCATTAAAACTAAAAATTAAAAAAACACATTTGAAAAACACCACTAATCAGACATGTATTGCCTCATTTTGCTTATCTGTAAAATGAAGACAATAATACCTATGCCCTTGGAGTTATTGTGAAGATTAAATAAATATAGGTGAAACAACTGCACAGTACCTGGCACATAGAAAGTGCTCAGTCAATGCTAACTATTATTATTACATTGACGTAAAAAGATGGGAAGATTTTATCTTCAAAACTGAAATAGTTAATGCTCTAAAATGGGACAAGTATAAATGGCTTTTACTTTCAATATGCCTAAACTATACTTTCTAAAATGTCCAAAGTCAACTTACTAAGTATGCAAACAAACTTATGCCCCCTCAAAAGCAAACTTTCCAAAGCAAGATATCCTGAGAGTCAACTCACAGTGAAAAATCAGTGATATGGCAGAAGAATCGAAGCACTCCATGAGTATAAATACCATATTCATACCGCAGAGTGTCTACTGATCAAAAATATCCGTCTTTGACATTCTAAACTGCATGAAGTACTGAGGAAAGGCTTTTCACTTAAGGGACAAAAATTTATATCAGTACCTCATACTCTACATACAACCAGATAGAATAAAGATCTAAATAAGAAAAATAAAGTTTTAGAGCTATTAGAAAAAAAAGACAGATGGATATCCTTACAACTTCAGGTGAGGGAACAATTTCTGAAAGACAACCCTAAAATCATGAAGCACATGTTCATGAAAACCGATCATCTAATTATCTCAAAATTAAAAACTGAAGTGGTGTAAGACAAGATATACTGGAGGAAAATATTTAGAATGTATGTAATAATAAATACATGGTCTTCACAGCCAGTAAGCATATAAAAATGTGCTTAGCATCACCAGAATAAAAAAAAAATATCCATTAGAACACCACAGTATTTTTTTCACTCATATTGTATGAATAAACACTGTTGATGTAAGTGGCAACTGTTTCAGCCAATGAGGGGGTATCTGACAGTATCTAAGTTGAAAAGGCACATATGAAAATGCTCTATGACACAACAAATTGATTTCTAGGAACTCAAATCCTATAGAATCTCTCAAATATGCTCAAGAAGATTCACACAAGTGTTCACTACAACACTGCTTATAACAGTGAAACACCAGACATAGTCTAAATGCTCATGTACTAGGTGATTTTACATATTCTATATTCATACGATGCAATACTGTAAAGAGAGACTAAATCCATATATAATATATATAAATTTCAAAATCATTTTGTTAGATATAAAAATCAAGTTGTAAAACATTCATATTATACAGTGTGAGTCATTTAAATTTAAAAATTCACCAAGGATATGTATATTAAAAGATATATATGTTAAAGGATACATATGTAAGAGTTTAAAAAAGAATGGGTACCTGAATTCTTATTAATAATGACTGAAAAGAAAATATGAAAAAATAAAGCCAGTTCTCTAGTAGATGAGTAGCTATTATATTATTTAGATCTTAAAAATTTTTTTTGCCCAAATGTTAAGAAACTGTTCTAATACTACTAGTTTTATTACTTATCACGTAAACATGTAATCCCCTGTATACATATATATACATATACATATATATATACACATATATATATATGGGTGTGTGTCGGGGAAGGCAATGGCACCCCACCCCAGTACTCTTGCCTGGAAAATCCAATGGACGGAGTAGCCTGGTGGGCTGCAGTCCATGGGGTCGCTAACAGTTGGACAGACTGAGCGACTTCACTTTCACTTTTCTCTTTCATGCATTGGAGAAGGAAATGACAACCCACTCCAGTATTCTTGCCTGGAGAATCCCAGGGATGGGGGAGCCTGGTGAGCTGCCGTCTATGGGGTCACACAGAGTCGGACACGACTGAAGTGACTTAGCAGCAGCAGCAGCATGGGTGTGTGTGTATATATGTATTTAAAAGTCTCAACAAACCTGAAGAAGCTTCATGTAAAAAAATTCACACATACAAAGATAAACTATGGGACTTCCCTGGTTCAGTGGTTGGGACTCTGTGCTTGAACTGCAGGGTTTGATCCCCTGGTTGGGAACTAAGAACTTGCATGCCACACGGTTCAGTTAAGAAAAAAAGATAAAACTACTGTAAATAAAATATGAATTTTTATGTAATCTGGGGGAAGAACATGAAATTCTTAAAAATGTATAAGCATGACTTGAAACTACCATAAAGTTGGCTAGATTAAACTACTAAAATAAATGTATGCATGGCAAAATAAATCATAAATGAGGTTGAAAAAATAATAAACTGGTTGACGAAAGATACTATAACATATTTGACAAAGCATGAATAAATTTCTAAGTAGAAAGAACTAAAGACAAAAATGAACACTCAAAAATACCAAGATGTAACATGAAGAAACACAAATGAAAATTTGGGAAATTGTTAGCATTCAATGGTAATAAAAGAACTTCAAGCAGACTGGCAAAAAAAGACTATCTTCAATGAAGCAAGGATATGGAAAAATTGTGACTCTCTGAAACTGTCCACAATCACAATGTGGCTTTATTGGTATCACTGTCAAAATATGATTGCTTTTAAACCTATTATTCTTCTAAGTGGAAATTTATCCTGAGGAAATAACTAGACAAATATGCAAACTGACATTGCAGTGTTTTATAAAGACAGTGGTCTTCAACCTTGGGTGAGGTGAAGGTGAGGTGAAGTTGCTCAGTCGTGTCCGACTCTTTGCAACCCCGTGAACTGTAACCTAATAGGCTTCTTTGTCCATGGGATTCTCCAGGCAAGAATACTGGAGTGGATTGCCATTTCCTTCTCCAGGGGATCTTCCTGACCCAGGGATCGAACCCGGGTCTCCTGCATTGGAGGCAGACGCTTACCGCTGAGCCACCAGGGAAGCCCTTGGGTACATGGTATTAAGCTATTCCTGATAGCGTAAGAGGACAAGTGGGTAGAGTTTTTAGAGAGCTGACCACAGTGCTTCAATTTTTATCTGAGTTCTTTCTGAGAATGTCTTTGTGGACCAGGCTTTGGGGTGGTTCTCAGGAATCATACCACTTTCTCTTTACTCTTTCACAAGACAGAGAGAGACACGTGTGTTCTAACCATTCACCTCTTAATGTGGCACATTACCCGAGGGTGAAAAAAAAAAGCCTTGGGAAGCAGAGAAGCACACAAAATGCTGGGATCTGTAGCAAAATGGAAATACATCTAATAAAAGCCCAAATTTTTAGCTTTCATAAAATTACACTGATAGCTGATGACCATCAGAATAACTTCTGATGATATGATTTATGTGATTTTTTGGTGATTTGATTAAAAATGAATGGAAATAACTGAGTGGCTCTGTTGTGTCTCTTCCCCTCCCAGACTCCAAAACCTATTTCTATCCCTTTTAATTTGCCATTATAAAGACTAATGAGGCTTCACAATGTTTAAGAAGTACAAACAAAAAGAATAGGAATAGAAATGATTCACGGTTTCATTCATGCAGTAAGCAGTACTACTCTGAAGATAAATGAATGCATGGGATAAAAATCTCATCTAATTAAATGACAGTCATTTTCAGTAAGTAAACATAGGAAGCAATTTTTAATCAAAATTTGTAACATTGGTTTTGGTCAATTATATTCTTCTAACAACTATAAAAACAATTTAGAAGACATTTTTACACTTTGAGATTTAACAAAAAGCTGAAAAATTCAAGTTATATAAACACTTTTGTGGCCAGTCAATAAAATGCTTGAAATATATATGATAAAAATATATCATCTTAAGATAAATTCCATGGAAATGAAACAAAAGAATTCAAGGAGAAAAAAAAGATGTAAAATTTCTGCAATATTATTTATATTTCATTTGATACATTTAAAATGACTGATTTAAAAGTTTTGTTTTAAAAATGCCAGTATTAAAAAAAAAAAAAACCTCCAGAAATTATATGTTTTGCAACTATGATGAAAAACTGAGATGTCAACTTAAATACATACAAGGAGATATATGGGTCGTTCAACATTGGAAGCGAGTATGCAGGCAAAAAAGTTTTGAAGACACTGATATAACAAATATTTGAAGAGAACTAGTTCCATTAATAAAGAATAGTTAAATACATAATGTATGTTCATATACTGGAATATCAAGAAAGGTATGGAAAACAATGATCTATATATTCACTGATAATAAGATCTTCCCATATGGTTTTCAAAAAGTGCTTCTATTATTTTAAATTTACTATCATAAAGACCACTGTGCTTTTGTTTTAATAAGTAAGCTATAACATTCTGGTCAAGGAAAAAAGTATACATTATCATAAAGGAGAAAAGATATTCACCAATCTCTTATAGCATCTCCAATATTTAAGATTTCAAACCCTTGGATTAAAATGGAATAAACAAAGACACAGAGGTAGTTTCTTTTGAAAAATAATTTTCTTTCCAAAAAACAGTAGCGGATTAAGCAATAGAAAAATGTTAGTTTCTTGAGATTCTCATATCGAACAGTTTATGACTATGGTTCTTCAATCTCCACATACTCTTCTTTTGTTAAAAATTTCCATTATATATTTGTCCTAGAAGTTAGACAGTCAGAGCATAGTTGGAGACTTTCTGTTATCTACAGCAATAAGAGTAATAATAATTTATCGAGTGATGTGTGCCAGATACGGTGGTAAGGGCTTTACATATATGAAACTAATCCTTACAGTTGCCCTGTGAGCTATTAGCCCCAATTTATGGACAAGGAAACTGAGGCAGAGAGGTCCACTGACTTGACAGAGGTAATGGAGCTAGTAAATGATTGGGCTGGATGTCAAACTAGAGTAAGTCTGACTTTAAAGCTCTTGTTCTTGATCACTCTCCCACTCTTCTTTCCTCTGTCAAAATGAGTCCACCTCTAATCAATAAAACTTACTGAACATCTAAGGCACTGTTAGCTGTGTGTATGCGAGGGAGGGAGGAAACAAGAGCAAGGAAACTTGTGGAATCTTCTATCTACTGCTGTCTCATTTGAGAGTCAGGAACTATATGTAGCTTAGTGGAATGGAGGAAGTATCAGGAGAGGAAAGAGAACTTGGTTGATTATCGGATGTGGGTGGCTGCTCTAAGCACAGCAGCACGAGACAGATGGTGCTTTTGTCAATTTTATCAACGGGACACCTGGAGCTCAGAGGAGCTCACCTCTTTCTTCTAAGGTCAATTCAGCTATTGTGGAAGAGCAGGGGCTGTACACACTAGCAGCTTCTCCTTAGGAAACCACCCATGCATCACAGATAAGTAAAATCTGTGAAAAGAAAGAGCTTTCTGGAAACTTAATCCTACTTAATGTTGAGACATTTCACAACATACATAACTTGTATAAATTTTTCATGGATAAATTTGACAGTATTAACAATGGTCATTAACTTGAAGAGTTAGAAAAGATAAGTTTTAACCACCTATAATTTTTTTTTCTGGTAGAAAGCAAACCTTATTTATTGCAATAACTTTTTTTTTTTTCCTGTAATAAGCTTAAAGGTTACTCAAAAGATTTATAAATATGTAAATCTTTCACTCAGAAGATAATTTATTGAAATCCTAACCTACTGTCAATTGGTATTGCCATTTCTTGGTATATGTCTAACATCTGTACTTTTCCCCCGCTTAAGAAGTTATATTAACATTTTACTTTCAAGATGCGTAAAATCTTTAGCAGAAGCAATGCTGACAGATGTCCTGCAGAACACCAAACGCCACTGGCGCCCACCAACCTCTGCTCTCACATCATGCAGGTACTGTTCTAAGTGCTTTTACACAGATCTTGCAACAGTCCTACAAGATAAGTATTATTATTATCCCCTTTAACAGATAAGGAAACTGAAGCAATGGAGGATAAGATCACAAAGCTAGAAATCACACCGTGCAATCTGACAGCAAAGCTGATAATCATAAACATCTTATCTTTGACAAAACAAATCTCAACTAAGGACCAGTATTTTCTTAAGTAAAGTGTTCTGGAAATGCCTATTTAAGGCTGAAGCTTGTAAAAGCAAGTCTTTTAGCTTCTTTACATCTGGTAACTATGTGACCTTCAAACTCTCAGAGGATCTATGGGAAACAACCCCACAAACTGCAGTGGAGTCTGTCTCCAAAACACTTTCATTTGCTGAAGTAGCTTCCAGAGCAGCTTGTCAATCTCCTCATCCATGTTTCATGGCTACTCCCACTGTCAATCAAATCCTCTTAGAACAGACCCCATTCCCATTTCACTCTATTTCATTTTGAGGGTTTTCCCAGTAGAACTTTTCTTATTTTTAAGTCCATGCATTCCAATGAGAATAATTACAACACCTTCCCAGGAAAGAGCTGCTCTCGCCTGTTCTTACAGAATCTCCTATGTCTTTACCTTTCATGGATACCACTTTCCCCTTTTGGGTAAGGGTGACAATTCTTTGAAGATTTCTTTTTCTTTTTGGGATATTCTACCTATTTGATGCCATTTCGAATCTTTTCCCCAATATTAAAAAAACAAAACTGTAAAATATTCACATATTATAAAAATAAATGCCTATTTCTAAGTAGACCATTTTATATACTTGAGATAATTCATCTTGGTACTAATAGAAACAGAAGTACTTAAATAATTTAATAATTCAATTTATTTTCCTTGTTAACATTCGAAGTAGAGACAACCAAATGCCCTTCTCCTGGAGCTTCCTTAGCTTTCCCAGGGTGAGACCACTGTGCCCTGGCTTATTGCAGCCTGGGCTGGCAACAGCAGGGAAGAGCTCTATCTGCTGTGGGGCTGGGGAGGCTGCCAAGGCTCTGGGAGCACTCTCTTTCAGAAACTGACACCTGATTGGAGAGATGGCTTAGCCTCTTCATTCTTTATAACTAACACAGGCAGCTCTCCAATCTACAAGCAAACACTGCACCTTAGCAATAACATACAACACGTAAAAGCTGACCACAAAATAGGCAGCTTGTTTTACATTATATATAAAACTGTCAGGTTTTATCAATGAAGCTTTAAAATTTCAAAAACTTTTCTCATCAACTATACAACCAATTTAAAAAGAGTACACATGCTCTATTTTTTTTTTAAACAATTTCCCTTCTTTAATCCTACTTTACTGAAAATTAGAGGGGAAGAGAAAGAGATATTAAACAGAATTAGTTAAGTGTCTAAAGGCCAGCTGTTTGCATCATGATTTATAGTTTCATCCCCTTAAAAAAAAAGCTGAAACAGTGATTCATTATATGTTAAAGTTACTTTGATTTTTCTTTTACTCCTCAAATTTCTCCCTTCTATTTCAGGATTAAAACTACTCTTGAAACACCAAGAAAGGCCTTCATAGCATCCTATTTTCCCCTCCCTTTTAGCATCTTTCCTCGGGCCTGGGGGGACTGGGTAGGGATGGGGGCCCTGGCACTATGCAGCCATAGCTGAGGTCAGGTACCCTACAATCCTTCCAGCACTTCTCAGCACAACTCCCTACAATCAGGTTTTTCTGCCCCCTATTTCAAAGAAATGGCTCTTTTCAAAGTCACAGTGAGGGACTTCTGTGTTGCCAAATAAAAGGCAGCATTCTCAGTCCTCGCTGAACAGGCTTATCAGAAGCAATCTGCACAAAGCCAACTGCCCCCTCGTTGAGGCACTTTCCCCATTAAAACTCCATTAAAAGATCAAACTCGCTGCTTCTCCATCCCCACTGTTAAACATTCTTTTCTGGGGGTGTGTTTTCTGTCTCCTTGGTTTATTCTGCCTAAGCCTCTATATGCTTTTCTCTTTTCTATCTGCATGTATTTCCTACATGATTGCAGTCAGATCCAGGGCTTAACTACCATCAATTACATACTGATCATCCTCAAATTTGTATTTGCAGATGGGACTTCTGCTGTAAATGCCAGGCTCTTTCCTGTATCTACTTAGCTATTCAACACCTCTACCACAATATCTAGCAGGTCTCTTAAAACTTACACATTTAAAGCTGAACTCTATGTCTCCCCATAATCTGTTCTTCCTGATGGTTCCTCAGCACAGGAAATTCAAACTTCACTCTTCTAGCTGCTCAGAACAAAAAATGAGTGTCACCTGAGTCTCAAAACCTCATGATTTTCTGTCATGTCTTATCATCCAACTCATCAATGATCATGTCGGCGCTACCTTTAAAGTCTCCAAGAACATGAGCAGACCTCACTTCTTCCATCCCTTCCACCCCTGTCCAAGCTGTCCTCATCTCTCCCCTGAACTACAGAAGGCGCCTCCTTGTTGGTTTTTCACCCTTGCCTCCTCAACAGTCATAGTGAACCTTTTAAGACAATCCTACCACTCCTTTGCCTCCAACAGCTGCCCATCTCATAGAGAGAAAAAAACCCATCCCTACCACTGCTGAAGGAGCTGTGTGACCCACAGTCGTGTACCCTGACCTCACCTCCAGTTACCCTCCTCTCCCTCATCCGGCTTAGTGTCACCACTTGGGACAAAACTGTTTTCAGCTCTGTTGTTAAGAGTCTAAATCCAACTTCTTCCTTTTACTTTCTTTGCTGAAATGTTACTTTATCAGAGGCTGCCTCCTTCCCAACATTCTCTTTTCCTTTTCCTTCTTTATATTTCTTAACATCTGTCGCCGCATGAAATATGTCTCTCTCTTCTGACAAGAAGGCAGAGAAAATGAGAGAAGGGGCTTTTATCTTCAGTATTTAGGCCCACACCCCGCACTTGGAGGGGGCAGGTGGGTGGGAGGTGTGGCTTAATATTTGTTGAAGGAACCAGTAAATGACATAGTTGAGACAGATTGTTCAGGCCCACAATTACTTTCTTTGGTGGCAAATAATCTCCTTGAGGAGAATACACTGCTGACAAGACAGTGGCAATTTCAAAGCAGAAACAAAAAGTGTAGAAGAGGAACAAATAATTGGAAACTATGGTTCCTATTCAAGGATGGTGTAAGAATCACCTAGAACATTAAAAAAAAAAAAAAACAGGCTTAAGACTAACCCTCGAAGAATCTGATTTAGGAAATGAAAGTGGGGGCAGGGCAAGTGTATTTTTAAAAGCTCCCCAAGTTATTCCGATGTCCAGTCGCTGTTAAAACCACTTATTCAAAGGAAGTGCCTCAAAAGGCATGTGGTACACTAAGCAGTAAATAAAACAACACACATTCGTTTTTTTAAAAACCCACATACCTGACTGGGGACTCAAAAATATAGATGGTTTTTGTTTCTTTGGGTCTTCATGTAAAAGCACTGCCTAAAAAACGAAATAGACTGGTTTACAAAGTCGAAAGGAACAGCATCCGCAACAGTCTGAAAACTGTAACCAAATCCAAGGAGAGCTGAAATTAGGCATGTGGGTGGCAGAACTTTGCAAGTTAATCGACAAGCAAGACACAGCTGCAGGAACCCGAAAGGCACGCCTGGCAGCCGGTGCACAGCAAGCTCACCGCACACGGCACCTCGGGCAGAGCAGAGGAGCCACCTGAACTGCCCAGCCCCTCCCGAGCAAATGGCCCAGAGCTGCCTGTGCTCAGAGTGTTTGCGGGAGAGGCAGAGACGGGAGGGTTTCCTGCTCGGGTCTGAGCTAGTTTTACCTGAACAAATGTGCCAGCTGGTCTCAAAGGGTTAGATGAAGAAAGGGATCCAAATACACAATCTGATTTAGACAGACCTGAGAAAGAAATGAGCACTTTTTGTTCCTACTTTAAATTGAAAGCAGTGGCCCTGATTCAAACTTTCACAAAAAGATTTTCTGTTGAGACGACAGAAGCTCTACTCAAAATATTATGTGGACAAAATTCTAATGTATTAGAAGAAATGAGATGGAAGAACATAATCTTTAGACAGAAGCGGATTATTTTTAATTGCTGTTGGAGGAAATTCACCACACTTTAGCCCCACTCCTCTTTTAATTCTTTTTACTGTGTGTGTGTGTGTGTGTGTGTGTGTGTGTGTCTGTGTGTGTGTTCGGGAATTCTCCTGGCAAGAATACTGAGTGGGTAGCCATTCCCTTCTCCAGGGGATCTTCTTGACCCAGGAATTGAACCCAGGTCTCCTGCATTGCAGGCAGGTTCTTTACTGTCTGAGATACCAGGGAAGCCCCTCCTCTTTCTGTTTTACATTATGACTACTTGATTTAATATGAAAACATGGCAGTCTGAAGGAACCAAGATTCTAGTGTTTTCTGTATGTTTGATAATACTTCATCCCTGTCCCAGGACATCGCCTGTCCCTCTTGATTGGCTGTTACCCTCTAGATGGCCAGGATATTGCTCTGTTTTAAAAATTTTGGTAGGATCTTAGTTCCCTGACCAGGGATTGAACCCAGGCCCAGGGCAGTAAAAGTGCCAAGTTCAAACCACTTGACCACCAGGGAATTCCCTACTTTTACTATTTTGAGAGCTTTACTTATTTTATTTACTCCACTTATTACTGGCAACTTACTACTTGCTACTAGCTAGAAAGAAGAGATCTATCCAAGCTGGAGGAGTGCAGGCCCTGCACCACTTTGTTGCATTAAAAAGAAAGGCAATGCCCATGTACTTCCTACTCTGAGTAAAAGCAGACAGTGAGCTGTTCTGAAGGGTAGCCTACAAAAGGGATTTTGATGAGATTGCATTACATCTTATCTACATATACTGTTTAGTTTCCTCATCTGTAACTGAGGATATCAAAATAACACCACAGTTAATGGGGCTCTGGTGAAAATCAGATGAGTTTACCCATGAGTTTACTTAAATAGTGCCTGACCCACTCAAAGTGCTCAATGAATGTTAGCTATTGCTTTTAATTTCTTTTAAACATTTTACCCTTATAACATCATTTTATTCTGCTATTTGTCCCTTGTGAGGGCAATAAAAGTTTGAATTCCTTAGAAGTAGGACAAGCTGAAGCTGTAAAAACATTTCATAAACATTTACATTCTATTTTAAAACTGATAATAAAACAATTTAAGAACTTACTTTTCATAGAAAGCTCATTTAAAAAAATAAGGATGGCTGATCTAAAACTTTCCTATCTTAAAAAAAGAGATACTATATTGCTGATATGGTACCATAAAGTGGGAGAGAGGTATCAGTTTTCCTGGAACGACAACAACTAGAGTGAGTATTTTAAGGAAACTTTCAGTGCTGACATTTTTTATGCTGTCCATAAACACTTAACAGTTGAGGACACGAACAGGGTCACTACTTTAATAAAAAACATTATTTCTCAGGGTTTCATTTTTATGCTAAATAAATTTCATCCACTTTCAGAAGTTTGCTCTGAGAAAAAAAGTGAGAGTGTATAAACTGCCTTGTAAACTGTAACTTATCCTCCCCTCTCCAAGGTACCCTTACTTTTAATAGTCTGTTAAAAATATGCCCCAAATGGATGCTTTACCCATTTCACAGAAAAAGCAAATTAAGATCCAACAACTCACAGGGGCAAGATCTATGGATGATGTTCAACTATAGACAGAAAATACATTTTTCCTCATTGTAAGAGTAACCATGCTCACTGAAGAAAATGATGAAATGCAAAGGTAATTCTCTGCAGGGAGAGGCACCGTTAACTGTGTCACCCTTCTTCTACTCCCCTTTTTAGGCCCGTGAGCACATGTGTTTGTTTAAACAACAATGTTAAGTGGCTCCTGCACACAAAGTATGGTGTCCTGAGATCACTTCAGCTATGCCTACCCATGGTTCTTCCATTTCAGAAGTGTACATACTGAGTTGGGAAAGCTCAAGTAAGTGGTAGCTTGTTTTCTGGTCAATTAGGTCAGCAGTCCCTAACCCTTCTGGTACCAGGGGTCAGTTTCATGGAAGACAATTTTTCCATGGACTGGGTGCTGGGGGGTGGTGGACGGGGGGCAGGAAGGTGGTAGTTTTGGGGGTAATGAAAGCCATGGGGAGTGATGGAGAGCAGCACATGAAGCTTCACTTGCTCACCCATTGCTCACTTTCTACTGTGCAGCCCAGTTCCAGATCAGTACTGGTCCATGGCCTGGGGGTTGTTGGGGATCCCAGTCTTAAGTTACATTTTTTAAGTACTGGGGATTACTAGGTCTTCAATTCATTGATAATCTTATCTGAAAAGTCAACCAAACTTATCAGAGTCAACCAGACTGACAAGCCTGTTAAAAAAAGCAGGAATAAGTGTTTAAAAACACATCGAGAATTAGAAGTAAAGGTGGGGGAGGTGGGTTTACCTTCTGAAAAACAAATCTTATCCAGTAAATAGATCTGTACGTATAACTAAAATAGTTAAGAACCCTAAAAAAGAGATTTCCCTTGAGATATGAGTGCAAACATCAAGGCATGATGGGCATCCATACCTGAAGAGCCTTTAAACTGAGGGCATTCCTTTTTAATGTGCCCTTCTCTTCCACAAATAAAACAACGTTTTTCTCTTAAGTCTTTGTCCTCCTGTCTCTTCCACTTTTCCACTGGTGGCCTGAGGATTTTCTCTCTCCCTGGCTCAGCAGCTGCCCTCACTGGCTTGGCTTTCTGAGGTGTGCACTGCATGGGTTTATCTTCTTTTGTTGATACCTCTCTCTCTGTGTACTTGTTTTGAATTTCTTTATCTTCTTTGCTTCTTTTGTCTTTGTTCTCAGGGTATCTTTGGTTCAGGGTATCTTCCTGGTCTCGCCGTCGCCTCACTCTGTAGAAGATATAATACTAGTAAGAAAAATCTGAACAGAAACCTAACAAAATATTAAGACCCCTCCAGGTTTAGCAGACAACTAGATACAGAAGGCATCAGAGGGAAAAATAAGAATTTTAGTCGATCTTCTCTATTAACATATTTTTGACTGGGGGATTTCTGCAGAAACTATCACCTGTGGCATTAATATGTCTCTGGTCAATAATGTATTAAGAAGTACCCTCAGAGCTTAAGGGTGTAGTTGTTCATTTTCACAATTACTCTAATGCTGTGAAACAAGTTTTTGCAATTAGCAGAACTCCTTAATTTAATACCTACTCTGGTACTGATGTAATGAAACTCAAATTATCTTTGGAATGATTTCTTAAAACTTTCTGCTCCACTAGGGGTCACTAAGAGTCGGACACGACTGAGCGACTTCACTTTCACGCACTGGAGAAGGAAATGGCAACCCACTCCAGTGTTCTTGCCTGGAGAATCCCAGGAACAGGGGAGCCTGGTGGGGTGCTGTCTATGGGGTTGCAAAGAGTTGGACACGACTGAAGTGACGTAGCAGCAGCAGCAGCATTCTTTACTAGCACTGGAAACTTGAGATATAAAACTTTAGGTTCTCAATAGAACAATGGTTACAAGGAGCTTTGCGCTCTTAAAATGTCAAAATTATTTTTTCCTTGCCGTACAGAATCAGTGGCTATTATCTGAATAAAAAATAAAGTAATAAATAAGAGCCTCAAATTTCAGATGGTGATTTAAGTACCATATTTTTAAATGAGAATATTATCGTCCACTTAAAAATACCACCACCACAAAACAAGAATATGTCCCAAGCAAGCAACCAAAAACATCTCCCTCTGCCCTCCTGAAAACATTATCAGAAGAAAGCATGATGACCAAATCAAGTAGGTCGCCACAACAATTATTAAGAATTAAAATGCATACAAGTGAAGGGTCCTAGAGTGCAGGACAGTATTACTGAGTCTAAATTCCCACATAGTACACCCATTATTAAATATCAGAAATATAACTGAGATCCTAAAAAAAAACCCCATTTTACTTTTCAGTGACTGAAATGATTCTAGACTTCTCACTGCTGTAAAATGGGAGAATTTCAGTTTCCTCTTCTGCTCTTCCATCCTTGTTGGATAGTGTAATAACCAAATGATCAAGGGGTTATTAGGTATGTGCCCAAAATTAGGAAAAGGGACGAGGCTTGGAAGACTGTCTCCTGTACACTCAAGTTAATCCTAGCCATCTGACTTAAAGTCAGGTTTTAAATCACTTCATTTTCCTTGTAAAAAATCTCAAAGTTATCTGAGAACTTCTGGGTTTAATATAAGTTTATTTCTTGGTACAAGACAACCTCATTTGAAAACTGGTGCAGTAAGAAAATAAAAATAAAACCACCCTTTTGAATGTTCACTTACTTTCTCCTCATAGGACAGTCCTTCATGAAGTGTCCAATTTTCCCACAAATGCGGCAACATCTATCATTTGGGGCCAACTCTCCTTCAGTTAGTACATCTGGATCAAAAAAGTACTCCTAGCAGAATATAAATACATAAAAACCTAAACTACTAATATCAGATCCAAACACAAAAACTAACCCAGGATCAATCAGTGATCTTATATCTCAACATTGACAAGTCATTATTTTTAATAATTATTATCATACTGTTTAAATCCAAAAATCTAAAATCACTAAGAGGTGTAATTCAGGATAGGTTTACCTGAATTCATTTTGGTTCATTCCTTTTCACCGTGCAGAACACTTTTACCCTACCTTTTCCCCCAGCACAACTCTAAACAAGAGTATTACATATGCCTGTGAGTCAGCTTCCTAGGACTTGGGGAAAACTGAGGCCAGGTACAAAAACTTCATTTTCTCATAAAAAGAAAAGGGTAAAACCTAAAAAGAGAGAAGCTATGTTTTGTTGCTTTACTGTGGCTTCTTGCTTTGCTATGGCTTCTGAAGGAAAGTATCAGAGGAAAGGAAAGACAGTGGCCTGGATTCTAGCCTCCTTACCACTGTAATGAAGCTGGGTACCAGCAGAGGTGGCATCACCTGGGGGTCTGCACAAGATGCAGTCTTGAGGCCCACCTGAGACCTCCTGAATTAGAATCAGCATTTTAACAAAATCCCCAGGTGATGTGTTAGAACAAGTTTCAGAAGCAGGGTGTAGAAGACTGCCACAGAAATATCTAGCAAAAACTAGATGCAGAGATGTAATCAAATGCTGAACATGCTTACACACCTGATAACTTAAGGTTCATTTAAAAGTCTTAATTAGGAAAATTAATGCATGAGAAAACCCCCTTTATTTTTAACACAAAACACTCTAGTCCCTAGCCCCTTCCCCTTTTTTCTCACTGAAATGAATTTTTATAATGTAATTCTGTTTTGCTTTTATTGAGTGTGGTTCCATAAAAACCTGAGTATCAGGTTACATGAGGACAGCACAGGGAGCACTGTGTCTTTCCTAGCTTCATTAAGGTATTTATTACTCTTTGCAAGCAGACTGGAAAATTTAGATTTTCCTAAGTCTAGGAAAATCCACCCAAACTTCACTTCTGGCTATCTTTCCCTGTGCTGCTGACAAATGGCTTCAAAATAGCTATGTTTATGAAAAGGCTTTAATTGTGGCTAGACTCGCCAAACCTTCAAGTATTTAGGTTACTACTGAAGTAATGTATACAAATTAGGTGCTTAAAAGGCTTCTGGAACTGGTTTTTTGGTATTTCCAACAGACACTTACCATTTTTGAGGGGTAGTCCTTTGGAAATCCTTTGACTGGAATCCCAAATACTCTTCTCCCATTGATAAATGCTTTCATTATAAAATTTGTCACTTAGAAAAAAAGAGTAAAGTCTCAATTAAATGGATTAACAGGAAAAGAGAAAGCATTATTATTTATAAACAAAGCAAAACTTACTTTTCCTTGATAATCCGGCTCCAAGATTATGATTCAAATCAAATGGATCTAAGTAAAGAAAATTAATGAAAACAAAAAAAGATAAATAGGAAATACCACTATTTATACATTAAGTGAGTCTATGCAACAAAAAGAAAGTATTACATACTTAAAAGTATTAAAATGAGTGCCTTTCTAATGAGCTTCAAGTCTATAATACAGCTAAGTGCTATATATTTCTAAATACATGGAAAGTTTTCCCTGAAAGTATCCATCAAAAATGAGGATATTGCTTTATATCTGAATTCTTAAAGAGTCCTTCATATTATGAGAAGGTGCTTCATTTTGGACAACAAAATACTATTTGGAAAAGACATATTAGTCTGATATCACCAAATCATACTAGTTTTAGAGGCATATAGAGGACACAAATACATTTAAGACATTTTACCACTGAATGTTCCTGCTAATTAACAGCCTTACAATAAACCATTTTGGAAAATACACTTATTGGGACTTCCCTGTTGGTCCAGGGGTTAAGAATCTGCCTTCCAAGGCAGGGGATTAAGATTAGATCCCTGGTTGGGGAAGTAAGATTCCACATGTTGCAGGGCAACTAAGCCTGTGTACCACAGCTACTGAGCCCACACACTACAGCTGCTGAAGCCCTAGAATCCATGCTCCGCAACAAGAGAAGCCGCCACAGTGAGAAGCCCTGGCACGCTCTGCAGCTGGAAGGTGCCCTGCAGTCTCTGGAACCAGACAAAGCCTGTGCATGGCAACAAGACCCATGCAGCCAAAAATAAATAAATAAATCTTAAACACAAAACCAACCAACCAAACAAAACAAAACCAAAGACCAGCAAAGGGAAAACAAAACAAAACCTTTTTTGAGGATCATCTCATTACTTAAGAAAATGGAGGATGTATACAGTACATATAAGAGGAGTAAAGAAGTAAAAAGAGGCATCCTTCTGGTTGTCCTGTTATGCTTCTAATGTACAGTAACTGGGGTATACCATTTGGGATTTAGACCCACTATGAGTTTATTGGAGAGATGCACCCTTCACTCAGTTTAACCCTATACTAATAATTGGTATAAGGTTACCTTTCTAATAGGTTTGGTCATGCTTTCCTCTGGTGACTTTTATGTGTATGCTATGTGCAAGTATTTTTGGTGTTTTCTTGGTGTAGCAGAGATGCTACAATATTAGTTACTGTACAAACACTACAAACTATCACCATTGAAATTTCTCGATTCTAGAAAAACTAGTCAGAAGTCTTCTTTCTAAGATAGCCTATTACTAATGGCTCATTTATAAATAAAGTTAAAAGCAAAAGGTAATGAGGCTTCAAAAAATTAAAAAAAAAGTAATAACTGGCAGACCATAAGAATCCACTGTGATAATAGAAAGGTTTAAGACAAAGTTCTATTTTTAACTATGGGATACTAAAAAGTTATAACCATATCCATAATCCATGGTCATCTGAATTTAATTTTGTAAGTCATCGTATTTTAATAATGTCAATAAGCAGAAGTAATCACAATAGAACATCTAAAGTAACACACTATTTAGGTGATTACAGTTAAAAAAATTATAGAAGACTAAAATCAACAAAATATTTAAGCATTTCAATTCCATTTTTAAGCATTTAAACTCCATTTTGTCTTTAAAATTAAAATCCCACAAATTGATCACTTACAGGTGGAATCTAAAAAATAAAACAAACAAATGAATGTAACAAAACAGAAGCAGACTCACAGATATAGAGAACAAACTAGTGGTTGCCAGTAGGGAAAGTGAAGTGTGGAGGGGCGAGATGAGCTATGAAATTAAGAGACACAAACTACGATGTATAAAATAAATAAGCAACAAGAATATACTGTACCACACAAGGAATACAACCAATATTTTATAATAACTTTAAATGGAGTATACTCTATAAAAACACTGAAACACCATTTTGTACACAGGAAACTAGTATAACATTGTAAATCGACTATACAAATCAATACTGAGCAACCACTGAAAATAATTTGGTGTATAGACAGAATAGAGGATCAAGGTAAAACCATTCAGTGTAAAAAGCAAGTCTCAGAATAATGACCATAAACATCTAAAAGAAAAAAGTTTATGTATATATAAAGTTATCTGTGTTCATACAAATATATATAAAGTTAATACAAAAAATCCACAAAGATAAAAACAAATCCCCCAAATTGGAAATAAACAATCAAATACAAACACATATAGCCCATGAATCCTAGCATTCAGCATGAACAAACTAAATGACAAATTTTTGAAGCTGGCTTATTTCTATAGCAACCTTATTCTCCAGAACTTGTTAAACAAAGATAAAGGACTTATGGTGAACAAAGATTTTTGGATTTGTAAGAAACCCCACACGAAGGCATCAGTCATTAAAAAAAAAAAGGAAACAAATAAGTCTGCCTGACATGGACAGTAATGGGGCAACTGCTAGGCGCGTCCTGATCAGTGGCTCATGGTGGCTTGGGAAGAGCTCTGCAAGGACCAAGAATACCCTCAAGAGTTCAATCTCTACATTCTATTCAGTTTTAAGTTAGATTTTATTAGTACCTTCAATCACAATGTATTTTGATGTCCACTGTTTCTTAAAAGTGGTAAGCAGACTTTTTCTCCTGATGCTAATTACATGTTCTTTAAAATCAAATTCCTCTGTGTAGAAACGAAGAAGTCCCAACCATAGCTGCCCAACAGATTCTGTATTTTTTCCATATTCTGGCCAATAGTTACGCTAGAAATAGAAGGAACAAGAGATTTCATGCTCTATAGTAAAGTGTTAATATCAATAGTCATTTGTATCTTAGGGAATAAATCTGGATTTATTTTAATTAACTAGAGTTTAAATATATAAAAACAATTATAAAACTTTTCTATTTTAAAGTATCATTTACATGAGTTTATTAATCTCTAACCTATGACCCAGAGACAGAAAGTGCTCTGGGTTTTAAATGTCAAACCTCAGAATGCATGTTTGTGGAAGAATCTAGAAATAAATTTTAGAGCCTTTGTGACACCTAGTTATTATACCTCTGTAACTCATGAGTTTTTCTAAATTCTGTAGGAAATCACAGAGCAAATTATTTGTTCATTTAGAGTAAAGCTACTTAACCATTTTGAATTATTAGTCAGTAAAGAAATCCTGGATACAGTCCCTAGAAACTCACCTGGCTTAAAAAATATTTTCAACTTCAAAGGAATCATCTGTACACGCTAGTCTTTTTTTTTTTTTACTATCACAATATAAATAAATATAACAAGTGATAATATAATTGTTGACCATCTACACTACAGTACAGTACAGCTAACTTTCAGTCAAGGATGTAAAAGATCTTTACTATTAAAATACGTACCAGTTCATCTATTTGATCAAAAAAATAAATATTCCAGCCATCAACAAATATTTCAGGTTTCTTTTCACCTTTGTATATCTGAAATTAATTTTTAAACTATTAGTATGGATTACAAACTTAGTGCATTGATACAAAAACTTGTAGGAAAATAGTAAAAATTTTAACTACAAAACCACAGAATTTTAGAGAAGGAAAAGGGCTCAAAAATCATCCAGCTCTACAGATGACAAAATACAATTTCCTTTACTAATACCTCTTGAAGGACAGGAATAACTGGTGGATTCCTCTGCTGGAGAAAATATAGCACCATGAGCGTATATGCATATGACGACAAGCTGCCTCTAGAAGCATCGCCAATATCGCACATCTGGGGGTAAGGAAAAGGGGGAGCAAACGAAAGATCACCAGTGCCTTCTGCTACACTTGCAGCTGTTCTATTGTCACTAAAAGTAAGGTGCTTCTAGAGGGCACTAATATAAAAACCATACCTTTCAAATGCTAATATATGCCAACAAAACCAAGTAAGACCAACCAAAAAAAAAAAAAATCAAAAACTAAAACAAACCCCAGCAAAGCTGTGCCACTATCAGCCACAAACAATATTAGGTTATCATGTAAAATTAAGGTGGCATTTTAGTTTGCTCAGTAGGGCTTCTCAAATAGTTGGCTATGGTTCTTTAAATATATAGGCCGATGTTTTCTTTTTTTAACTGAAGTATAGTTGGTTTACAATATTATATTAGTTTCAGGTGTGTGACACAGTAATGCAATATTTTTATAGATTATACTCCATTTAAAGTTATTACAAAACAGGGAACTGTCTGGTGGTCCAGTGTTTAGGACTTTGTGCTCTCACTGTGGAGAGCCCAGGTTCTATTCTTGGTTAGTAAGCTAAAATTCCAGAAGCTCTGCAGTGTGGCCAAAAAAAAAAGTTATTACAAAACAGTGGCTACATTCCCTGTGTTGTACAACATATCCTTGTTTCTAATTTACTTTACATATAGTAGTTTGTGTCTCTTAATCCCATAATATCCCTGTCTCCCCTACTGGTAACCACTAGTTTGCTTTCTACATGACTGAGTTTGTTTCTTACGTTTTCAACAAGGTTTAAAGATGTAAAGAAATTTCCTGAGGAAATCTCAGGAGTAAGCATACTTACCTTTGTAAATACTTTCATAGTATAGCACAAATATTTCACTCTGGGATCAATGGCTGAATAAGCAGATAAGAGTCTTGTGTTATGAAGGGCCTGTTAAAAGGGAAATTATACTACCTTAAAAAAAAGTTTTAAGGTGAAATATTCTGAATAGGTTTACAGTGTAATTCATTTTTAAGATGAAGACATTTAGACTGAAACTAATATTTTTCCCCTACAGAGTAGCTTTACTAACTTACTAGATAATAATTACAAGTGACATCTGATCTCAGGCCACCTTAGTCTAAACATTCCTAGAAAATATGGGCTATAAAAATAATCAGTTCCCTTCAACTCAATATAAGATCTGTATCCCTGCCTAGTATTCATATTAAATGTTCTTAGGGGCCAGAGAGGTTCCAGAGAGCCTCGAAAACAAACCAGGTCTGAGACCAAAGACATACACACACACCCTCCAAAATTAAACAAAGTTCAAGCAAAAAAAAAAAAAAACCAAACACTTGCCACTCTGACCTCATTTTTAATGAATACTAATATTAACTCAATTCTTTGTTATATCCCCAGTCTCAGAACACTGCCAGACACTTAGTAAGCACTAATAACTACTAAAAGAATGAATATGATGAAATGAATGGCTTAATTTTACTTAAAGACTGAGTAAATTAAGAGATACTTCTTCCCCTTAATCTCCATAAAGAAAAAGTCTACGGAAAATCTTACCAATGTATTATACAAACTGATGTCCACTTCCAGCCCGCTTCTCAAATGGAAGAACTTTACAATTGGCACCTTTGCTGTTGTAATAGGCAAGATGTTTCTCAGTCCTAGGTTGGGAAACAAGGTAGTGTTATTAAATCCAGCAGCAGAGGGTCTAAGTTGCTCTTATGTTCCAACATAGAATGAAGTAAACCTGGCTTTGGCTTGTCTCAGTGAGTCACTAAGACTAGTCAAAGAATTCTGTTATTAACAAACAAGATTCTTCTGGCAAAATTTACATTTGTTAAACACATGAATATCTGAAGTACAAGAATCAACAAGTCAGCCACTGCCCTTCAGGAACACACTGGATCTTGTGTATGTGTATAGAGCTGTCAGTCTGATAAACTTCAAAACAGAGGAAACTACTACAGAATCTGGACTATGCGCACCCTACCTATTCTCTGTATCACTACACACATTATATGAAGAAAAGCCCTACATCATATGAGTAATCATCTGAATGCCCAAAACAAAAGTTACTCATCGTGGAGCTAGAAGCTATGTCAGTATAAGGAAAGAATCAGTGTCAACAGAAGAGAAGGATATTTGCCTCAGCTAGGTTTTGAAAAACTACAGGCAGAAAAAGAGAAGGCTGAGGGAATCTACCAGGCAAGGAAAACTGCCCAGGGAAAGGGTAGCTGCCTGAAACAGAATGACAAGCTCAGGAAACTTCCATGGAATTGTGCAAGCTACAGGGCAGACTTGAGGGAAAGAAATAATGAGTAACAGGAGAAGTGGTAAAACTGAGAAGAGCCCAAATCTGGAACAAATACCTCCTTGGAGGCAAAGAGATGCCAATGAACTGGCAAAATCTGGGAAGAATCACTGACCATTGGAGGCACCCGGAAGAGACAGGATGATCTGGGACTGAACTACAGTGGTGGCATGGGAATGCAGAGAAGCAGCAAGACATGTTTGAGAGCACCTCTAACTGGATGGGTTGGGGAAGAAGAAGTAGGGGAAAGGAAGGCCATAACAGAAAGAATATGCCCTGAACACCCAGATTCCTTTACAAACATCACCATCTAAGACCATTCACCCTCACCCAAAAGATGACACAGACCCAGAGAAATGAACATGCTTAGGAATATGCAGTTGGTGAACTGTGGAGTGGGAATTCAAATCTAGGTATGTCTGACTCTATTGAACCTAGTCTAGGACAGGTTAATTATCACTTCATTCATTTCGGTGATTCCAAGGATGTCAATGTCAACAACCAAGAAAGAGGATGTAGAAGAAAGAACAGCTAGTGGCGCTTGTAGCAGAAGGGACGTGGAAGAGAGAAAGACGTGTTTATTTCTGGGTGCTGAGGTCCGAGCTCCTTTTTGAGAGAGTTAAATAGTGACACCTAGAAGGACAGATGCCTAGTGATCTGGAATTCAGAAAAAAAAGTATGCAGATGAAAGGAATTTCAGCAGAAAAGGTCTGCATGGGAGACAGAAGAAGTCTAACTTATACTGATGGGGAGAAGGGGCAAGGACGCTCCTATTTACTGAACACTCAGCAAGTCAGGCCTTGTACTGTATTATTTTTCTTAATCTTAAATCCTATTATTGTTGTTCCTGCTTTGCAGATGAGAAACTGAGTGCTTACAACGAAGGTGAGTGACTTTTTGGAATCACACAGCCAGCAAGCAGGGACCCAAGATTTAAAATTAGGGAGTCTGATTTCAGACGCCACCATTAATTACTTTGCTATGGTGGCTTTAAATTAAGTATCCTTTTTTTCCCATCTCCTTCCTAGATGGAGAAATTCTAGAATTTGACACTGTTAATTCACCATTATGACATTTATAAACCTGTCCTCTAGGATTTACTCACAGTACATCATCCTGGTTCCTATTTTACCATTCCAACAGGTCCTTTTTCAGTGTCCTTCCTTAATTTCTACACTTTTAAATTAAAGCTTGGTCCTCAACCTCTCTCATAATCCCACAGAATTGTTTTATTCGTCACCTCTTCCTTCAAGGTTTTCAATACAAAACTGTTTCATTTTGTTCTTCAGTCTTAACTGGCAACTCTACGTTTCTAACTCTACTTTTCTAACTGCTTGCTGGCCTGTTAACTGGCAACTATTACTCCACACTGGTGTTCTCTGAAAACATTCCCATTCTCATTTCTTAGTTCAGTTATCAGCCTGAACCCATATTTCCTCCTTGAAGGTTTTGAATCTAGGAAATCTCCCTTTGGAATCTCTCATGTTCTTTTCCTTTTAGGATCACTGGCATCTGGTTAAGATCCTTCTGCCCTGTCCCTTAGACTGTATCTTCCCTAAGAGCATACCAGCAGCCTAAAAAGTTCTGCTTTGACTGTGTTTCTTCTCTCCAACACAGTTCACATTTCCTACTAGTTCCCACTTGAAACTCCTTTCAAAATGTATCAATCTTCTCATTGTCCTACAAAATCGATTATAGTGATTCTCATAGTCACATCCACGCATCTTTGGAATGACTTCTCATCTTATCCTTTTCAAATCATGTTCACCAATATCATGAGATCAGAACAAGCCCGTCTCTTCCATGAACTTCCCTTACCCAACTCTCTCTCTTACCCCAAATCTCTCTCTCCTCAGAAGTTATTTAATACTTACTGTAGGCTCTACAAGTTATTTTAATAAATGAATACCACCATACATTGTTCCATACCCTATGAGAGTATCTTACCTTTGAGATCTGAAAGTTGTCAAAGTAAAGACCTGTACACTTATTTTTCTATCCTACCTACATGCCCAACACAGTGCTGAGCACAACAAGCACCCAATAAAATATGTGGGAAAACTGCTTTCTTAATCATTGCTTTCTAGCTATTATTCAATTTTTGCTCCATGCAATCTGTATTACATTATAATCTGTATATAAAAGTCATTTTTACTCTAAAAATGACCTATTTTTAACATGGTTCATTCTTAGAAAGTATAGGTTTTTTAGGAGAAAGGGAAGTGATGTCTGTAGCTTAATTGCAAATAGTCCAGAAAAAAATTACAAGGAAGCAAGAGATAAGATGATAAATCAAATGTGGTAAAATGTTAACAACTGGTGGATCTGAACGAAGGGCAGACAGAATTCTTTGTACAATTTTTGCTGATCTCCTTTACATATGAAATTATTTCAAAATCAAAAATCAAAACCTACCTCACTATGAAATACCTAATAGTCATGGCAACGTAGCAATCTAGTTGCTTTGCATAATCTTCAAAAACAAAAATAAAAAAGCATATAGTTTTGAGAGGTAAAATTCCCATAATGCTTATTTCAATGACCATAAAAATGATATCAAAGCATATTAAAAAAATACTGATGCTCTAGGTTACTTTTCATTAGGAATAAAACAAAATTAAGATTTTTGCCTCTGTTATTTAAAATCACATGGTATCCTCTTTAAACTCCTGGAAATCAAAAATGCAAACAAAAGGAGTACTCCAGGTGCACACTTCTGTGTGCATGCCCATGCTGTGGATTTAAATCTACTCTTGACTAAGATATAAGAAAGCGTTTTATGGATGGTCCACAGATTCTAAGTTTCACAAAGGCAAGGACCACATCTTGCTCATTTTCATTTTTAACTCTTAGCACAGATGTTTGATGTACCACATTTTAAAAGACTCTCACTGTTAACAGCATCCACAGCTGCCTCTGACAAAGAGAGGCAGAAGAATATGTTAATGGCATTTCAGCTCTGTGCACAATTACAAAACCTGTACATTTTTTGCAGCTGTAAATACTTGTCCAGGGTCATGCACAACTTGCTGAACAGCTGCAAGTACAATCCATCACCCCAGTCTGTAGCGCTTTCCACTATACTTCACGTCATGGCCAGCAACCTCTACCTACACTTTGACTTACACTATGTTGATAAGGCAAAATGATTCCCAAAGTTTCTTGTGTGTATAGTATACACTTTGTCATGAAATAAAACCAAGGCTACAATATGCATACAAATTATAACCAATTCCTCAGTTTTTCATACTTAACCACACAGATTTTTTTCAAAGACACCAATGCTATAAATGTTATATGAGCCACTACACTGTTTCAGTCATTTGTAAATTTTAAGTATGCAAAACACTAATAAAAAAGATGAGAATATTTTTTAGATAAACCTTATAGAGGTACCTGAATGCTTTTTGAGGACTCTTGCCAATTCTTCAATAGTTCTTACGCAGTCCAACCCCTGCAACAAAAATGGCAGACTGAATCAAGAACAGAAGACAGGTTCCTAACCCTGTTTTCGTTTCATTTCCACCAGAAATAACAAAATTAAATTCAATTTGCTTTACATTCATTTTTCTTTTTTAGGTGAGCATTAATCCCTACTCATAGGAGTATCTTAAGGATATGGAAACCCTCATGCACCCTACTTACTAACTGCTCTTAGAAAAACAGGAAAGGCTGGAAATCAGTGTCCCCAGAAAAGTCTCTGAACCACCAAGAACCTCCAGTTTGTTTCCTCTATGTGACAGAATTAATAAGAGAGAGCTTCTGTGGCCTGTCTTATTCATCCTGGGTAGATCTTCATTATAGCTTAATTAAGAGCTGATGAACTGCTTTGGGGTATGATTAAGCTCAGATTATTTCTCTATATAATATGAGTAACATTTCAAATATTTAAAAACATTTGGGCTGACCTTTTTAACATTAAGTCCTTTTGTTGGTTACTTGGTTATATACTTCCCAGAATTTGGAATTTAACTTAGAAATACCCTCACAACTAGTTTATTAATCATGTAAAAATTCAATGTCAGTGATGTATAATCAGGTCATTCACATACTGGACCCAATCGTCCTTATCCACCTTCGTCACCAAAGTCACGCCAGATAACCTGTGGCTCTTTGCTTAAATCAGATGCATTCTCAAGGGACAAAACCCTGAAACCCAGAAAAGGCATAAAAAGATCCAGAGCAACAGCAGCACCACTGATTTGGATGTGCAGCATCTGGACTACTGTTGTAAATAAAAAAGGAGATGGATTTAGTACTTGTCGCAAAGAGTCGGATACGACTGAGCGACTGAACTGAACTGAAACTTTACACCTTTTCACAGTATTTTATATTTGACAAATGCCATCAAGGAGGCAAATCTTGTTTGCCTTGTGGGCCATACAGCCTGTTGCAAGGACTCAACCCTAGAGTGAAGGCAGATATAGACCATACATAAATGAAAGGGTGTAGCTGAATGCCAATAAAGCTGACATTAAAATAAACAAGTAACAGGCAGCAGGCCGTAGTTCACTGACTCCTGACATTCGTGATCCAAGGTGAGGTGCACAACAATCTTCTGAGGCAAGGGAAATCTCATTTCTGTATTAGAGATAAGCAACCAAAGATGGACAAGCCTGTCTTGAATCCAATTTAGCACTTTTTTATCCCTGTACCATGGGCTTCCCTGGTGGCTCAGCTGGTAAAGAATCTGCCTGCAATGCGGGAGACCTGGGTTTGATCCCTGGATTGGGAAGATCCCTTGGAGAAGGGAAAGGCTACCCACTCCAGTATTCTGGCCTGGAGAATTCCCTGNGGGCTTCCCTGGTGGCTCAGCTGGTAAAGAATCTGCCTGCAATGCGGGAGACCTGGGTTTGATCCCTGGATTGGGAAGATCCCTTGGAGAAGGGAAAGGCTACCCACTCCAGTATTCTGGCCTGGAGAATTCCCTGGAGTGTATAGTCCATGGGGTTGCAAAGAGTCAGACACAACTGAGTGACTTTCAATACTGGCTGCCTTCTAAAACTTCACAGAAAACCATATGTGGGTGTATTTATGCACCTGAGTCAGCCTACCGGCTATGCCAAAGGGACACTGGAAAGGGTAGTTTGACTTTCTAGAATTCCCAGATGTCGCTTTCATATCCAGTTTGTATTATAGGTTGAAGCACAAGCCTTTCTACTCCTCACATTCACCTCTATAAACTTCTAATGTATTTATTTGCCCAGATTGTGCCAAATGGCATACTCCATATGATATACCCTGATAAATTTGGAAAATACCATGCTGAATTGCGAATCAAGATTGTCAAAACACATGCCACAGCAAATGCAAGTTTTATGTGGTTACTGTACCTCAGCAGTTTCAAGTCCATTAATTGTCATGCAGACATCAAGGTCACTCTGCTTGAACCCAAATCCATTTTTGGAGGAGCCAAACAAGCTCAATTTAGTTCCTGTTAGGGATATATGAAAAGTAATAACTAACCTGAGTACATTTAATTTTCTGACCAAAGCAACTCTTATGAATCAAAAATACTCAGTTATTAAGTGTTCTATAATAATCTCATAAGAATTATTTTCTTTTATTAACTAGTCTTTTATTATAAATTACTTCCTCTCAAAATTTACTACAAATAAATACAAGCTATAGAAGATGCAAAAGATTATAAAATGTCACTTTATTCTTAGATGCAAGGACATTTCAAGGAAAATGTGGATCACCTCAGCACATTTAATAACGTAAGCTTACTACTTTCTAAATAAACTCACTTTTTAGAGGTCTGAACCTTGACTCTCAGCTAATAAAAGAAGTTCACGTTTATCTGCTAAGTGAAATGCTACACTGCAACTGTTTTCTCTGTTGGCAAACTAGGTCTGGACAGACCTAAAACCATCCTAGGAGTATCACAAAACAAAGCAGCCCTGGTCCCCACCATCACTGTAAGACTGCTTTCTTCTGCTCAAAGTTAATGTTCTTATTAAAGCTAAACAATTATTTACCTGGAAACTCCTGCCTTATGAAATTTTCTAGGTTTTGCCGAATATGTTCACGTGCCTGATCTTCTAGAACAGTTGGAGAAAAATCCTCTGTTTAAAATAAACAGATACATTCAGAAACAAAGATTGTTCACATTCTCTGAAAAATATTTTTCAATAAACCTAGTTAGCTAAAACAAACAAACAAACAAACAAAAACCAACCAAACCCTAAATTTTGTGTCTTCTCAGTAGACAATATTAAGCAACGTACAATAAAGATGCCTTTTTCATAGAGTCTATCACCAAGAACTATTCCTGAGATGGAAACCAGTCTGCACAAGGGTTCTGTTCCTGGGTTTCACAGAGGCCCAGAGCCTGATAAAGGCAGAGCATGAACATAACAGTTTGTATGTATTTATACATATATATAAAACACATTTTATAGGTGTGTGTGTGTGTATATATTCACATATTCCCCCCTAAAGAGAACTAATAGTTTTCTTTCATCACTTACTCTCTCCAAAGAGATTTGAAGAACAATTCTGATTAAGAACAAGTGACTTATGGCACAGACAGACATCTTAACATGCAGCTGCATGCCTCTCCATCAAATGGTTTTCCTTGTAGAACCTCTGCACACCAACACTTCCCCAAACTGATGTTCCTTAAAGGTTATTAGCTAACACTAATTAAAAAGTATTCTAAGCTCAAATTTTAGAAATGTTAGATAAAAGAGTTATTAAATAAGCTTATTACCTAAACATTTCCAGGAGCCTTTATTATGCTAATATGCCCTGAAAATCTCTTAAGGGAGGGGGGCAGGATATACAGTTATTCCCCCTTGACCTTTGGAATACTTCTTGTTACTAAATACTATTAATGGCTGGTACCTAGAAAAGCATTTCAAGGGAACACCAGTCAGGAAATGATAGTACTCCAATCATAAGCCTTAAAAGATTCTCCTTCCCTGTCTTTCTTTAACAAGTATTTATTCCATGTCCCAGATAGAAGTACTGTGGATACTCTGACAAATAGACAAAGCAAAAGACTTAGCCTGGATAATGAAGCTAATGGGTTAGTGAATCAGATTAACTCTTGAGAAAACATCAATTTAATATTTTGACAAATAAAAAGAAATGTTAATAACTTACTGTAACACTGAATGCAAACTTGATCTAAGATATTTGAAAATTTGGGTGTTAATGGTGGCAAAGGTTCCAGCTGGATTCTTTTGAAGTCTTCAGGACAGTCCTTCTTTAGGTGACCTTCTCGTTTGCATAAACTGCACACTACTGTAGGAGACTGCAAAGGAAGATGGTAAAGCAAAACAAGATTTAAATAAAGGGGCCTTGACTCTTTTTTCCAAAGTACACATCCTCCACCTCACATTCCAAAGGAATGAAAATACAGTGGCATGGCCACTCCAAACACACTCAGGAGAAAAAGGTAGTTATTTTGACTACCAACAGCATTTCTTTTTTCCTCTGCAAATTCCCAAGAGATTGAGGGCAGTGGACCTAATGGGTGCACTGGAGTGAACCACTACTGAGACAGGTGAGAGCCCTGGTTTAGTACATGAAAATCCAAAGTACATGCATTAAAACTCTTTTAAATCTCCTAGTTCCATGTGTAGGAGTGGCACTGATTACCTTGCCTTTGGTGAAGGTGAGTTTACTAAATTCGTAGAAGAAATCAGACTGGTCCACAGTTGAATTTTCCTCACATACACTTTCTTCTTTAAGGCTGATTTTATTAAGTTCCATTAGTAGATTTCCATCTACATGGTGTTTTCCACATTCTTTCAAGTCTTCATACTTAGCAGATCCATCTAATTCCACATCCTCTTCAGACAGGGCATCCTCATCCCCTGATCCAGTGAAGGTGTTGTCTAATTCATCTCCATTAGCAATGTTATCCTCATCTTCCCTTCGGGAAATGGAGAGCTGGGGTTCTTCTTCCTCCTCCTCGTCCTCCTCTTCCTCATCAGAGTGAAGGATTCTTGATATCTGGCTCTGTCTTAAAGGGGTAAAGTGGCTTATAGCATCTCCAAGTTCATTGGTACCTTCTATGCTTTCTTCATCAACATCAGCCTTGGCATAGGAAGTAGGAAATTCATCATACTCTTTAACTATAGGATTTCTGAAGCCTTCTAGATCCAAAGTGGTATCTGTCTCCTTATTTCCTGGGCTGCCACAGGTAACAAGCACTCCACACTTGCTACTACTTAAAGCTTGATCATCAGCAGTCAAAGGATGCTTGCTTTCCTTTCCACTTTTTTCTTTCTTATTTTTACTTCCTGTTTCTTGATGATGTACTTCAATGTCCTTAGAGTCACCAGAACTGACTTTTGCCTTAATACAGTCAGAGTTTTCCAGGGGGACACTGATGTGTGAGTTTCCCATTTTCTCTGCTGGTGGGCTTTCAAAGTTTTTAGCAGTCTCTTTAAGAGTAAGTGGCTGTGCCTTGCAGGTGTTTGCAGTTGAACTGGCAGCACCAGAACCTTGAGCCAAAACTGAGTTTTTGAGTTTATCACCTTTTGCTTGTACCTCTGGATCGTGTTTTGCTATTTCTTTAGAACATTCAGAAGTACAGCTGACAGTACTCAGAGGCTTTGGAAGACTGGATTTCATAACTTTGTGTGGAAGAGCAAAATATTTATACGTTGTCCTTAAACAATGAAGTATATATTCAAACACAGGTTGATTATTTAGGGTCCTTGCCACATTTCTTTTTACAGAGTAGGGATCTGTAATGAAAAAAAAAAAAAAAATCCACTACTTCACACATTTCTATTTTACATTTTAAAAACCAACTTGCTACATAAAGACAACAAATAAGTAACAGTACAACTTATCATTTATCTTATGTGCTTTTTTTAAAAACTGGGGATGGGAAGTAAGAAGATACAGTTTTAAAAACAAAAAGAAATGCTTTCTTAAACATCTGCTCTATGAAGAGAACCCATTCTATTCAAAACCATTACCCCTTCCCTACTCTGTCCTGTGACTGTGGAGGTTAAAAAAAAAAAAAGTCATCAGTGTGGCTCTCATGCCCTCGGGAAGCGGGGTCTTCCCTCCGGGCTCTGCTGAGTGCTCTGCCTCCCCACTCAGCCAGGCCCTGCGGTTTGTAGAGCTTACCTCCACTCTTCTGCCCTGGGAAGCCCCATCACTGAACTGGCTGGACTGAATTCAGGGGCGAGAGGGAGGCACCAGGAGGAGACACCACTTCTCTCAATCTTTTCTCCTCCCCTAGAACTCCAGCAGGTTAGGCAATTGGCCAGAAGAGCTGAGCCAGAGAAACTGCAGGGGAGGGTTTAAAAATGTGAGATCCCCATGACTGCACACAGAATTTATGCAAAATGCAAAAAACCCTCTTATGCAATATAAGGCTTGAAAAAAATCAAGCAAAAATAAGAGAATTCCATTTAGGAGGTTCTTTAAATTATTTTAAGGAGGAGAATTAAGATTTCTAGAGGGGTTCCCATCTCCTGACTTTGTAAAGCTGACAGGAGCTCGTCCACTTAGAGGAGTCTACAGGGCACACCAGTATGTCTTTCATACAATGGTTTCAGCTAAATAAGACTTAACTCATTTAAGAGCTAAGTGTTTTTAAAGAGAAAGGTGTTTTTATGAATAAGTTCTAAATATTACTGCAAGTATTCCCAAAATAAACTCTCTCCATGGAGAGAAATTTAATGAAGAATGCTGTTTTTCATGAGAAAAGGTATTTTCCTCAACCTCTGAAAACTAAACAACATCAATAACAATTCATGAAAGGACTGAATCTAAAGATTCAGAAATGAGAACAGCACAGAGGAAAGGGGGATTTACATGTCACTTGGAAAAGACTTTTTAAGCATTTAAAGTTATTAAGCAATTTACAAAGAAAATAAGGACACAGACAGCTATTCCTTTTAGTTGCATAAATAATTAAGATTTTCTATCACAGCACTTAAAAAACTCAGGATGAACAATTTGGTCCCTTGGAAAGATCTACTGTAATGCATGCAAGATTCTCACTATCTGCTTCACCTCTGGGCCTACCTTACATGTAGAAGCTGAAAACAGACTGAAATAAAAAGCATGCTGTTAGACTGATACCTTAAAAAAAAAAAAAAGGTGGGGTGGGGATGGGGATTAAAGATAAATATTTTGAGATACCTTCAATGGCAATGCGTTTTTTGGGCCAATCCTTTGATTCACGAGATATCGATTCTTTGACACGGATACTTATCACTAAATCAGCCAAATTAAATTCTAAAGCATAGAATCGAAGCAATTCCACCCAGAGTTGCCCAACTGGTACTGAAGGCTGCTGTTTTGAATCAAATATTAATGATACCTATTAACAGCAAAGAGAAAATATACAGATTATTTCAGGTGTCAGTACAATCTGAAAAATCAGCGATCTTCAAGCATCAAATTAAATATATCTGGAAAATCTTAGCAAAGATACGAATCAGCAATCTATCTTGATAAATCACATTCTAGGTTCTATTTTGATTGTGAGAAAACAGCATTCCTTCATTGAATTCTGGGATTAAAGTTATGTTAAAACCCAGTCAGTACCATAGGAATAGACAGGCAGCACATAACCAGGCAGCACTTCTAATTTTGAAGTCTTAAGGGCAGGTGGCGAGAACTGCGCTTTACTGCTACTCCTCTCAGCACTGAGTTCTCCCTTTGCCTGCGGCCGGAGGGCGCCTGATGCCGTTAAGACACAGAAATGGACTGCAGTTGTTTGCACAGAGTAGAAGGAAAAATGCTCCTCTCACTTGCTCTGAGAAGTTACATTAAGTTCATTGGTTCTTCCAGCAGCAACTGATTTTAAAGTCATATAAATAACCCTTGATTTCAGAAATTAATACAAGTTTTCTACTCACAGACTCATAAGATGTGACATACTGTGATACAATACAATGGAAAGTTCAAAGGACTTAGAAAAGAAAGAGGGTCCAAATACTGACTTTGTCACTTCACAGGTTTTGACCGCTTCATGACTTAGCTTCTTCATTCTTGGACTGGCAGTATAACTCAGAAGCGAAGAGAACTGGCTTTTGAATGGGACATGCTAAGCTTTCAAATCCAGCTCTTCCATTTACTAGCTGTGTCTGATCCTGGTGACAGTATATAAGCTGCCTAAGCCTCGGTTTCCTCATCTGAACAATGAGGATCATAGTACCCACCTCATAGGGCTGTTGGGAGGACTGAGTGAGAGAGAGTCTGTTAAGAGCTTAGCACAGTGCCTGGCACACATGTTCAAAAAATGGTCGCTATCATTATCTGCAGAGTAGGGATGATACCACCTATAACACAGGATAGTTATGAGGATTAAATCAGAAACAAGGGAAAGCATCTGGTAGACTGGTTGCTGTCCGTATTTTTTCATTTAGGTATAGTCTTTTTAAATACAAGAAATCCATTTATCACTGAAACCATGTCACAACTGTAAGATGCTCTTAAGAGGTAATTAATTCAATTCCCATATGCTACAAGAGAAGGAACTAAAACCCAAAGAGTTTCTGTGGCTTGCGTGGCAAAAGAACAATGTCTCCTGATCCCAGGCCAGTGCTCTTTCACCACACTATGCAATGTCAACACTGTCCAGACCTCACTTAATTTTAGAAGTGGCAGCATGATTAATCTCTGCAATTAGCATTCAAATGCAAGGATAAAAGTATTTAAGTGTTCTTTCAGCAGTAGCCTTTCCTTCTAGGGTATACAAATTTGCCTCCAACTGCACTTTAGTATATCAAGCTTCAAAATAAGTGGTGTGGTCATAGATTTATTCAGTAAATCTCAATACAAAGGTTCTGTGAAATAAGATAAAGTCATCAGGTGGATTTACCAACTAAACCTGATTAAAAATGTAGTTGTTCTGGTCCCACAAACAACAGCTGAGGACATGGAGAAAACCCCAGAAATGGCAAGTTCCAATAGATCTCACCTCTTTATCCATATATTCAACATCTCACTGAAATGACTTCACAATATCATAACATGGAACTTAAGAGACCTCTGACATACCTAGACTAGTGGTACTTACATTGTTATTTTTTTAAAAAAACACAGAGAACACTGTGTTTTTCAAATAAAGTAAGACTACTAGCTAGCATTTACTAAGTGCTTACCATAGGCTCAGCACTGAGTTAAGCACTCTATAAATCGATGACCTTATGAGAAGGTACCAATATCATCTCCATTTACAGGTGAGGAAACGGGGGCACAGTAAGATTAAGCCACCTGCCCAAAGACACATAGCTAGAAGTGGGTGAGCTGGGATACAAATTCAAGTATTCTGGCTCCACAGTCTGTGCTCTTAGCCAACACTGGAACCCCAAACAGACAAATGACACAAGTGGTATGTTCTGGTGGCAGCTCAGGTAGGGTGCCACCACCATTCTCTTCGCTTCAACAAAACCAAGAATATGTGATTCACCAATATCTCCCCATTTTAGGCCAGAGTAAACAAGGACTACAGGAGTGACGTGACCATTTGTGAAGAGCTGGGATTAGAATCCCAGTCTCAGAGGTATTTTGTGGATATTATTGTCGTTTTATCCCAAAGGGATATGGGAAGGCTCATGGAGTCAAGGACTGTTTACCAGTTTGGGTCAGAATCCTACTGTTAGGTTGCTTAGATCTGTTGTTTGAAATTCTAATGACAGCTTGCTCCTTGCTCATAAATTCTCCTTCTCACTACTAACCTATGAGTAAGGACAAGTATACTACCATAGGCTTATTCATTGTTATTTTAGCAATTTGAGGTTAGTTAACTTTTCTTATATTGAAACCTCATAATATAACCTAAGACCTAAGCTCTTGGAGGATAGATAGGAACTTATTTTTGAATTCTCAGCCTCTTTCACAGCACCTTACACAGAGAAGAAACCACGGAACTGTGGATTCAATGATTTGCAATTTTACCTTTTATTCCTTGTCTATTCAAAGAACTGAACAGACTAGAAATTAAACAGTTATGAAATAGTTAAAGATAGTTGAGGAAAGAAGAGAGGAAGACTAACTCATAAACCACAATTAACAACGTATTTAAAAATAAATGGTAAGACCAGACTTGAGAGAGAACAGACCTGTCCCCTTTTAATGGCCATTTCCTTTGGTGCCTCCTCTTTTGTTGAGTCCACATCCCCTGCAACATTATCAGTGTATTCCCAGACCACAGAGTCTTTCTCAATTTCTTTAAGGTTGAAATTTCCTAATTTGTTTAGTGAGAATCCTTCAATCTAGGAAAAATTAAACACACATTATAAGGCAGAAATGATTTTAAAACAATCAGAGCATATTAATCCTGGAAGAAATGAAAAGTGACACAGTTCACTCAAAATACGAAAGACATCTTTTATCAAAAGATTATCTTTGAGACATCTGTAAATTTAAAGAGAAAAAAAATCAAGGTTTTGATTTGCAAAAGAAATGGTGATTTTTGGAAACAGTGAAGTGAAAGTTGCTCAGTCGTGTCCAACTCTTTGCAACCCCATGGACAATACAGTCCATGGAATTCTCCAGGCCAGAACACCGGAGTGGGTAGCATTTCCCTTCTTCAGGGGATCTTCCCAACCCAGGTCTCAGGCATTGCAGGCGGATTCTTTGCCAGCTGAGCCACAATGGAAGCCCTTTTGGAAATATTTTCTAGTAAATAGTCTTAACAGACCATGTCCTAGGCCTAAGGCCATGGTTTTGGTGTAAAACCACCTAGGCCCAAACCTCACTCTCTTAGGCACTAGCTGTGAGACCTTCAGTAAAGTCCTTGTTTTCTTTTATGTCTCAGGTTTTTGTAAAAAGGGGTAACACTAGCATTTCCTTATTGGGATAGTTATGGAAAAAATAATGGACATAAAGCATTCAGACAGGGCATGGCATATAGTAAACGCTAAATAAAGTTTTTCTTTGGACATGGTTAAGATGCTAAAGAAAAGCATAGGTTCAAAAGGTGTAAGAAATGTGGAACAAACGTGAGCAGATTTCTTTACTGTAGGTATAGTGGGATTTTTCACAGCCTTTAAACATGCTAACGTACATAATGAATTATGGGTTAGGGTATGACTGTGGTAGCCTGATTCTCCAATGTATTTTCACATTAAATGGACAACTTTATCTGACAGAACAATCCTAAACCATAAGCTCTCCTGCTCATAAAAATTTCCTTCTAACTCAGGATGAAATGTGGTCTTTTCTAGGGCCTAGGTGGTACTTCCCAGGTGGCTCAGTAGTAAAGAAAGAGTTTATTTGAAATGCAGATGTGGGTTCAATCCCTGGGCTGGGAAGATCCATGGGGGGAGGAAATGGCAACCCACTCCAGCATTCTTGCCTAGGAAATCCCACAGACAGTGGAGCCTATAACCCTTAGTAATTGTTCTGCAACTCTTAGATATTCTATTTCTTATTCATTCTTATCTTCGTCCTTGCTTTTCAGTTTAAGAAGTTTCTTCTAAGTAAAGCTACTGATTTTTTTTTCCTCTAGAGCCCTAAGCATATTAAGTCATATTGTTACAACTCCTGGTGAAATAATTCCAGTGCTTGCTCTGTTTCTTCAAACTATGACTTTGCCTTTTAGTATGCCTTATAATTTTTTTGTTGAAAGCTGGGTAAAACCCTGTGGCGTGAGGTTTTTTTCCCTTTATCTTGCTGAAGTCAGGCTATGTACTGTTTGTTGTAGCTGTAGATGTCAAGAGGCTGTACTTCTGTTGGTTTCCTTGTTCTTGTCTCCTCTACTGTTTTTGGGTTTCCCAAGAGACTTCTTAAATGAAATCTTTCTACTGTAACCTCATTATTACACAGGAGGCCGAATGATGCTGCAGTAAGCTGTGAAGAGAGGCGAGATAGCCTATGGTTCTATGAGGTCTCAGTCTTTTAGTGAGACTGTGACCTGGGCTGCAACTGTCACTTCGTGTTTCTCAGCCCTGCCAGTCTGAGGTGAGACAGGGAACAACAGAACGTTGGAGTCGGCTGTTTTTCCTGGCCCCAGGTCAGTCAGGCCCTGATAAATCTCAAGGTGGCTCAGTTCAGTTTAGTTTAGTCGTATCCGACTCTTTGCGACCCCATGGACTGCAGCTTCCCTATCCATCACACCAGGCTTCCCTATCCATCACACCAGGCTTCCCTATCCATCACCAACTCCCAGAGCTTGCTCAAACTCATGTCCATTGAGTCGGTAATGCCAATCCAACCATCTCAGCCTCTGTCATCCCCTTCTTCCCCCCGCGTTCAATCTTTCCAGCTACAAGGTGTTTTCCAGTGAGTCAGTTTTTCACAACAGGTGGCCAAAGTATTGGAGTTTCAGCTTCAGCATCGTCCTTCCAATGAATATTCAGGACTGATTTCCTTTAGGATCTCCTAGCAGTCAAGAACTCTCAAGAGTCTTCTCCAACACCAGTTCAAAAGCATTAATTTGGCGGTGCTCAGCTTTCTTTATAGTCCAACTCTCACATCCATACATGACTACTGGAAAAACCATAGCTTTGACTAGATGGACCTTTATCAGCAGAGTAATGTCTCTGCTTTTTAATATGCTATCTAGGTTGGTCACACCTTTTCTTCCAAGGAGCAAGCGTCTTTTAATTTCATGGCTGCAACCACCATCTGCAGTGATTTTTGAGCCCCCCAAAAATAAAGTTTCTTACTGCTTCCATTGTTTCACCATCTATTTCCCATGAAGTGATGGGACCAGATGCCATGATCTTCGTTTTCTGAATGTTGAGCTTTAAGCCAACTTTTTCACTCTCCTCTTTCACTTTCATCAAGAGGCTCTTTAGTTCTTTGCTTTTGCCGTAAGGGTGGTGTCATCTGCATATCTGAGGTTATTGATATTTCTCCCAGCAATCTTGATTCCAGTTTGTGCTTCATCCAGCCCAGCATTTCACATGATATACTCTGCATATTAGTTAAATAAGCAGGGTGACAATATACATCCTTGATGTACTCCTTTCCCAAGTTGGAACCAGTCCATTGGTCCACATCTGGTTATTTTTTCTTGACCTGTAACAGATTTCTCAGGAGGCAGGTAAGGTGGTCTGGTTTTCCCAATCTCTTTAAGAATTTTCCAGTTTCTTGTGATCCACACAAAGGCTCTGGCATAGTCAATAAAGCAGAAGTAGATGTTTTTCTGGAACTCTCTTGCTGTTTTGATGATCCAATAGACGTTGGCAATCTGATCTCTGGTTCCTCTGCCTTTTCTAAATCCAGATTGAACATCTGGAAGTTTACAGTTCACATACTGTTGAATCCTGGCTTGGAGAATTTTGAGCATTACTTTACTAGCGTGTGAGATGAGTGCAACTGTAGGGTTGTTCGAACATTCTCTGGCATTGCCTTTCTTTGGGACTGGTATGAAAACTGACCTTTTCCAGTCCTGTGGCCACTGCTGAATTTTCCAAATTGGTTGGCATATTGAATTCAGCACTTTAACAGGAGGTTCAGTTCAGTTAGTCGTGTCCGACTCTTTGTGACCCCATGGACCGCAGCACGCCAGGTCTCCGTCTATCACCAACTCCCCGAGTTTACTCAAAATCACGTCTACTGAGTCGGTGATGCCATCCAACCATCTCATCCTCTGTCATCCCCTTCTCTTCCTGCCCTCAATCTTTCCCAGCATCAGGGTCTTTTCAAATTAGTCAGCTCTTTGCATCAGGTGGCCAAAGTATTGGAGTTTCAGCTTCAACATCAGTCCTTCCAATGAACACTCAGGACTGATCTCCTTTAGGATGGACTGGCTGGATCTCCTTGCAGTCCAAGGGACTCTCAAGAGTCTTCTCCAACACCACAGTTCAAAAGCATCAATTCTTCCGTGCTCAGCTTTCTTTATAGCCCAACTTGGCTCTGGTAAAATTGTTTCCTTTGAGGGCAGGCTTTTACCTAAGACAGCAGAACGTTCTAGGCAATGTCAAATTGACAACCTTTTTCCTGGATAGAGGATTTTTCCTGGATCTTTACCCTGAGAACCTGGTGGGCATTTCTGGAGATTAAAACTCATGAAATGAGCACCCTATGAATAGGCCCTCTGCTGTTTTCCCACTTTAATGCTTATCCAAACTGAACTTCCAGAATCACAGTTTTCTTAACCTGGTAATGGTTCCAGAGACAGGATTCTGTTCCTGGGTTTCTGCTCTGACAAGTTATATACCTGCCTGTCTCTCCAATTTGGGGGCCAGTGGTTTTCTCCATGACCCCACTTCTCTGAAGGATCTAATAAGAGTTGTTGATTTTCAGCATGCTCAGCTTTTTTCTTTTTGTGAGGATGGAGCGATGATGTCCAAGATCCTTATATGGTGCACTGGATTGATCAACAATCAGTCAGAGATGTGCTGAGTGGCCAGAAAGAATTAAGGGTTCCACTTCTCTGTATTTTCCCTCTTTGTTCTTTTTCCCCTTATTATTTGGTGGCCCTAGGTCGTCTGCCCAGAAAGAGGAGTGGCTTTTCTACTAGTAAAGCCTTTTATGGTAAAGCCACTGAAAAACAGGAACCCACTCTGTGTTGGTCATTTGCTTACTTTTTGGCTTCTCTCTAAAGTCTGAGTTTTTCAGTATCTAGAGCCTTCAGGTTGTTATTTTATGTGTTTTGTTGAGAATTTACAGCTGTTATTTCCAGAAGGATCACTTGTTTAGGAGTTCAAACCTCCACCCAATAAGAGGAACTTGACTTTCTACTGAAGGGGAAAAGGACCACATCTGTTCTCTTACCTTGTTCTAGGATTTCCACATTCATGATCTCATTTCAAAATTTCTCAGATGAGTCTTTCCCCAAGGCTCAGAGATTAAACAACTTGCTCAAGGTTATGAAGATTTTAGTGGCAAATCCTGGGTGACTTTCAGGGCTGGCAAGCTTTTAACACTTGACACTACTCTTCTTTCTACTGTATTATCTGACATTCTTAAAGTGAAAATAATTGTTTCCTAAGAGTTAAGTTTATATAATCTAAAATAAGAATGATTCAAAAAAATGATTACTTGGAGACTAGTAAAATATTGTTGTAGGGGTTAAAAGAGGCTAAGAAGACAGGGTTACAGCTAGTCATCATTCACAACTCACATATCAGTATCAAATGATAATAAAATGGAAATTTTAATTGGGAGTAAAAGGCCAGAGAGACAGTCTCCAACATGAAAGAGATCTGAGTAGGTTGGGAGAGATGGCCAAAAGATTTTTGAAAATACAGATCAGAGCACAGAAATATGATACTCTAAACTTCTTGAAAAAGAATCTAATCTTATTCACCCATGTATTACTTTCAGGGCTTAGTACAATGACTAACATACAGAGTGATTTAAAGATTTTGAAGTTAACAGTTTGGATACTTTTATACATATAATTTTGAGGTTTTTCAATAGATTTTCTACAGAAACAGGGATATAAAATATCTGGCATGAACAAGGCACTGAATTTCTTTTCTGTATTTTTGCTGTATATTTTTGATTAATACTAGTTTAAAAAGGTGAAAACTAAGATCACTTTGGGTCAGGGAGTAGTCTGCCTTATTTGATATATACTGTTCAATCCAGTGTTTGACCACTATATACTTATTTTTGTCATTAAATTTTCAAAAACAAATGGCATAATCAAAACCAAATTCTGTCATCTTAGAGAACTTCTAGTATCACTGTCAAGGAAATAATACACTTGGCTATAGACAAAGGTTTATCACCAGAAGAGAAGTGCTTTTTTTCCCCTGCATCTTCACATCAGTGACAGATGCCCACTTCAAGGAAGATGAAGACACAAGAAAAGGCAGATTTCACTAAGACAGCAGTGATATGGCAATACAGCCAACCTCTTTTCGGGCATTTTTTTGGCCCAGGAGTCCAACTGGTTTGGTTGTATCTTAACCCTATCTCTCTTGGATCAAAGTGAAAAGAAAACTTCAAAGACTTTTTCAAAGACTTTCGTATCAGACTTAGGTCTGATGAAAAGGGTTATTTGTCAACTAAGGGTTGACTTTGTTCTCTCACCGTTTTTTTCGCCAGAACAGACTAGCAAGGATACCCTGAATTTTTTCATTTCAGTACCACAAGCACAAGGAGAACTCTCTTTAGGCAACTGGGTCATAGCACAGCAGACTGCAATTCCTAAAGCCAGGACAGTGTTTCTGCTTCAGCCTTTGTTCTCAGGGCCTGCCTGATAAAGGTCCTTGCTTAATTCTTAACACATTTAGTATAAAGAAAAAAATTCCCTAAAATCTTATTTTATATATATATAAGAACTACGGCTCTGGAACATCTCCTCGTTAAATGATGAGAATCCTGCATACGGTAAGACGACAAGTAGTTAAAATACTGGATGTATCACAGTAAGCTTTTACCAAGTGAAGCTTTTTACAAAATAAGGTTACACATAAGACTTTTATCAAGGAATTTCACCTAGGGATTAAAAGTGAGGCATTTCAAGAGAATGAAAATAACCTCATTTTGACTTTGAGATGGCTCCTTCTTAAATCTTACTATTTGAATAACTCAGCTCAACTTTAATTTATCCAGAAAGAAAGAGTGGTCACCTTACTGAAGTCTTATTCATCTTAAAGATTACAGCAAAATATTATTTAAGAGGTGACTTCTAAGTTCTGCATCTGTGGTATGAGTAGCAATCTCAGCACTTAAATTTTCTTTTGTTTCACAGGGAACAGGGTAGAAAGAAAACAAAAAGACCAGTAAAAGAAAGTGACAGCGAACTGAATGCTTTCTACGGTCTGTCTGGAGGTGATACATAAATTCAAGTATCAAACTATAAAACTGTACCCAAAGAATTGTGTAGCAAATGATAATGTAGCTTCACATTCTCTTGTCTGTAAACCTCAAGATCATGTGCTCCATAAATTATAAGTTTCTTCAGTTTAGAAAAGTAACAGTCTCCCTAGCAGAGTATATGGCAGCATCCTGTAGCCAAACACATTAATATTTCAGCAAAGAGAGGCATGAATTTTCACAATAATAGGATAAATAAATTCACGTCACTTCTGGTTAGGTTTTTAGACTTTGAAATTATGCTCAAAGGATTGTGGCTCCATAGTAAAATCAATATTGGATACATAAGCAAAAAATGTTTTATACCCATGATCCTAGATAAACAGGCAGAAGGGGTTCTTTCCTCTGCTGAAGAAAGAAAATGGCCATCAGAGCAAACACATAAGGTGGTAAACCTCCTTCTTCAGGGCGATCTATACTGCAAAGCTACAAATGAGAGAAAAGAGGATAAGCATTCTTTTGTACCAACTTGTCACTTATGCAATTTGGTCTAAAATCTGTTAATTCATTTCCATTTATCACATGATTTACTCTTCAAAATGAAACTCCACAATGACAAAATACCCAACTTCCTTATACTTGTGTTGTAAACACATACTGTGGTTTTCAGTGACAGTTTCCACTTCAAATTTTTCATTTGTTAACTAAACTCACTTGTGAAAGGCTCTAAAAATCTATTTATTTTTTGATATCCATGGTAAATCCAGTCACTTGGTTCAAAAATTTGTTAATGAAGTCAAAATAATGATTCAATCCCAAACGTAAGCCAAGTGGCTTTGCTCAGTTTAGTGGCCCCCTCACGCTTAGCTGCTACCTCGAAAATGCATGCTTTGGTCAGAAACGTACACTAGCAGAAAATAACAACTTAGTGATGGAGTAGGAGGCTGCTTTCAAAGCACACCATATTGTGATTACCAATTCACTCAGTTAAGAGTGGGGCATCCTCTGTCCCTGTTGCATCTTCGACTCAAGCAACAGGAATTGTGTGTTGTCACTGCCATGTCCTAATCCATAAAGCTTCTGGCTTTTTTCCATACAGAATCTCAAGTTTATAATCGTGATGGGACCTTACATTTTGGAGAAATGTGATGCTCTCGTGTTCATCTGAGCGTTTCATTAGGAAACCATGTTTAAAATACTAAAGCAAGATCAGCCAGTGGCTTTCATTTTTTGGGAATCTTTGGGTATATTACTGGGGCTTCCCAGGTGGCTCAGTGGTAAAGAACCCATCTGCTAATACAGGAGATGCAGATTCGATCCCTGGGTTGGGAAGATACTTTGGAGGGGGAAACAGCAACCCACTCCAGTATTCTTGTCAAAATTCCATGGACTGAGGAGCCTGGAGGATTGCAGTCCATGGGGTTGCAAAGAGTCAACATGACTAAGCAAGGGTTTATTATTGGATAGTATAAGAGGCTTTATCTCAACTCTCCTGTATCTGAGACTCACTTCAGGAAACTAGATAAAATGTAAACGTGTAGGCTATACCTCAGATTTGACCTACAAATCTAATTTTTAATAAGTATCATAAATCATTGATCTTTTGAACAATATGCTATAGTCAAACAGAAACAGTAAGTTTTTCTTTCTATATACATTAAAATTTCTAATACTTAGATGCCAACTCTCTTGATGTCTATAAATATGCATCCAAACATTTAAGATTAAATGAACCATGTAAAAATCAAAGTGTACTGCTTAGGCATACGTAGAATGTATTCATTCATTTAAAGAACTCGAACCTACCTTTGCCCAGTACCTAAATGCAATCACCAGAGGAACCAGCTTTGATTCTAGTTTTCCAAGGGCAGTTAAATGATTTGTTGTCAGACAAGCATTTTCATTTCCTGCACTCACTTTACAAAGAAGACCACTGGTGGGGGATAGAGGGTGACAATGAGAAGGAAAAAGAGAAAGATAAAGTGTTATACAGGTATCAGGTTTCTTTTACACTACCACCAACTAATTTACACTGATAATAAATACCTTAAAAATGAAAATAAAAAACTCATTAAACCTTAATGGGTCATTTAAATAACTGGCTTAAAAAAGATAGGGCAGCTATTTTCTGGGTAAACTTTATTTTTTAAGAATTAAAACTGTCACGTTTTCTTATATTAAAACAGTTTTTAGGGGGAAATGCAAAGAAGTATAAAATGTTTCAAACGGGAGTATGAATTCATCTTAGTAGGAGCAAAAGTGTTTTCCCTAGCTGGAGGAATCTGCTTGATGGTGACTCATTACAGCCTACAAACCACCCATCTACAGTGGGAATGGGAGTGTTTCCAGATGGAGAGAGCTGGGTGAAGTCATACCAACTGTTTTCAGTACTGTTTAAAATGCTGCTAAAAAGAATGGCAAATAAAGGTGATCAGAGCAAGTAACTATTTGATAGTGGTTTTTTTTTTTTTTTTTTTAACTGAAATAGATCAAAATGCTTCCTTTCTATATTTTTTCCTTTTAAGTACTTTTCTTCTTTTTAAAATAAAATACCTTTTCCTCTTGGGTTAAACACCAACAGTAGAGACAGAAAGCTAATAGCAAGCTTATGAAATTAACCACATAGGAGCTTGTAATTCTAGAAACTGAACATTAAGATGTAGTGAAGAACAAGTGCTTTTGGCAAGCTGATACTTAATAAACAGCTTAAAAAAAAGAGACCTTTGTTTTTCTCTGCACACCACCACTGGCACCCGAGCATGGAAATCTGCATCAACATCAATAAAAGAGTCTGAAAAAGAAAAGAATATTACACAGATTAGTTAATTAAGCCTTTGTTTAAAAGCACAATTAGATAAAGTACGAGTACCAGCTGCGTATCATCTGTGGGTCTTTTGAAAGACCATTATGCAATAAACCTCTTAAGAGATGATTATGAAATAAAAATGACTTGAAAAGGAAAAAGTATTATATTCAAGAATCAAGTAATCACATTAATTTAAAACTCTTATTTTACGAAATTAATGTCTGATTAGAAATGGATACATTATTGAACTAGAATGTTTAAATGTTAGGTCACTAACATAATTATAAATACGGATAGGACAATAAAAAACAAAACTGCTGTAAAAGCTACTAAAACATGTGGGATCAAAATACATACTGACTGAAGTAAGAAGAAAAGTTTAAACATTTCATTCAGTCAAAACAAAAAGGATGGGAAAGACTAATTCAGGGATGAGACAATTTAACCAGGCCTATGGAAAGCACACAAGCTTTCAAGCCCGAGTTGGTCATTACTTTGGACATATGATAACATACCCAGGAATAATTATTTGTTGATTCATTGAGCTGAGTTGAGTCACACTATTTATTATTCAAAAAGTATTAATTTGAGCCATGGAATACAGATGAACATCCTTTAGTTTTAACTTCAAGAGTAAATTTTACATATTTTGACTCTTATCAGTCTGAGGCTAGGGCCTGTATAATCTTTACAAGTTGTGACATTATCACCAAGCAAAAAGCTTTACTTCCAAAATTGTTATTCTGCATAGTAGAACAACTAACAAGACTCCAATCAACCTGCTAACAATTCATGGGCATTTGCTTTAGTTTTTTGCTTGGCTATTACTCATATAAGTAAATGAAAAAACATGACTTCCTATTTTCAAAGCTTGAAAAATAAGATATATTTAAAATTATAGACAAAAGAAAAATTTAACAACAAAATGTGGAAAGAATTTGTCCTTACCATTGTTCTTTAAACATTCTTGGACAAGTAAGAGAACATCTGGCTGAGACATCTAGGAAAGAAATCAATGAATACATCAAATAATTCATAAGTACTTTGGCTTCACTAAGATAACACACAGTCATCTGAAGTTACCCAAATGCCTCTCCAAACTAGAAAGCACCTTACTACCTGAGTAAAGGAACTAATCATTGTGCTATGTGTACACAGTCAGACACAGAGAGATGAGCATTGAAAGATGATGACTGTGGGCAAAAAGAGACTGACTACTCAGTTAACTCCTGATTCACTAATTCATGAGTTAATTAGCCTCTCAGCAAATCTCCAAGTTGTGGCTGCTGCTGTGTCAGTTCAGTCGTGTCTGACTCTGTGCGACTCTGGAGACAGCAGCCCACCAGGCTCCCCTGTCCCTGGGATTCTCCAGGCAAGAACACTGGAGTGGGTTGCCATTTCCTTCTCCAATGCATGAAAGTGAAAAGTTAATGTGAAGTCACTCAGTCGTGTCCGACTCTTTGCAACCCCATGGACTGCAGCCTACCAGGCTCCTCCATCCATGGGATTCACCAGGCAAGGGTACTGGAGTGGGCTGCCATTACCTTCTCTGAAGCTGTGGCTAGAAGCTGTCAAACTGTTAACACTATACTATTATTCTGTGAGACTACTTCAACAGATTGCTTACTGGTGTTCACTCCTTTCTGTCTTGCCTTTCTCTAATCCTTGCTACACTGGGAACCAAAACCACTTAAAACCGTGCATTAGATCCAGTCCTGACCCTCCTTAAAACTGTCTGGCTACTTAATGCCCTTAGGTCAAAATGAAATTCCAGCTTCCTGTATTTTGGGATCCAGGCTACATCTCTATCCTAATCTTATGCTCCTTTTTCTACTTCCCTGGTGGCTCAGACCGTCTGTCTACAATGCAGGAGACCTGGGTTCGAGCCCTGGGTTGGGAAGATCCCCTGGAGAAGGAAATGGCAATCCACTCCAGTACTGTTGCCTGGAAAATCCCATGGACAGAGGAGCCTGGTATGCTACAGTTTATGGGGTCGCAAAGAGTTGGACACAACTGAGTGACTTCACTTCACTTCACAGCCCTAACAATTTTCCCTTTAGCTCCTTGAATAGGCCATGCTCAATGCCTGCATATGATGTACCCTGAAGCCAAAACACTCCTTCACTCTCTCCATCCCTTTTTATCTTTTAGAGTTCAGCTTAAATGTTATCCATTCAAAGGAGCTTCAGGACTGCTTGTTTTCTGTCACAGAACCTTGTTTTTCTGAATTGCTCTTATTATAATTAATTATCTATACATAATTACTTATCTCCTTCACTAGGTATGAATTTCATGAAGAAGCAATCATATTTTTTTTGGCCTCTAGAAACAAGTATAGTCTTGGCATATCATACAGACTTGAAGAATGAATGAATGACATGAAATCAAAGTAACTGCCATGCTGCTAAAATATTAATTAGAATTTAAGGTTAAAAGAAAAGTAAAATCTTGGTCAACTGACCAGGTAGCTATAGCAATTGGGGATGGTAAGGAATGAGAAAGTGTGAAATACAAAATTTGGGGGAGGAGGTCAGAAATTTTTATTTCTATTTTTAAGCAGTAACCCAAGTAAATGGGCATAAACCATTTGCAAACTGGCCTGCAGGAACCACTAGTAAATAAATGAATAACCTATTAAAGTGCCTTCCAGTTTTAAAGTTCTGACTCATCAACATCTTTCTGAACCATGTTTAAACTAGAAATCTAGGCTAGGTGCAGTTCTTCAAAAGTGTAATTATTTTCACAAGGTGGGTGTATGTAAGAGGAAACTCAGGAACAAATTGAGCTTGCAGGTCTTAAGTGTTTATACGTATGTATGGGGGTGTGTGTGTATATACATATATGTGTGTGTATACACACACACCACACCCGTTTGAAATCTGAAATCCTTCGCTGCCACTGAAAAGCTGAATTGTCAAGATAATTGTCAAGATAATGTAATCTTTTCAAGTTAATAGAGCTATATAACGCCATCAGATTCACATGTTAAAAAAACCATTGTTTGAAGAAAGCATGAAAGATATGTAGAATAAGAAGAAATACTCTTCAAAAGTGAAGGCATGCAGAAGAACATTAAAAAAAATTTTTCGGGAAAAAATTATACTTTTAAAAACAAAGTAGTTTTAGGAAAAAAAAAACATTACAATTAAACTGTCCTCAAACATCTAAAATATATCCACATATAGCTCACATTTAGAGGAAAAAAATAGAACTTCCATACCACTCTGAAAATTCTAACATTTATTTTGTACTTACAATGGCTGGAAATTGAATGTCAATGTTTATATCCGAATTTTTGAAACCCAATCTGCTACAGGATGACCCATATAATCTCAGAGAACAATCTAAAAAAAAAATTTTTTTAATAAATAGAAGTCATTTATAAAGTAAAATTTCTCAAAAGTTAATGCAAGACACTGCTATTTCAGAAATGGAACCATCAATTAAAACTACACAAAAAAGAAAAACAGTATTCAAGTCTGGCACAATGAAAGGACACGAATGGATGACTCTTTGCTCTTGCTTTCACTGTTACTTAAAAGGGAAGACTGCACTGAATGCAGTTTACTTTAATAGCCACTCTTTTCATACCAATTGTAAAATACATTAATACTTCCTTTATTCACATTTTGCAGAGAAAATACTAGCTAAAATGATTTTTAAAATATGGAAGTCGAAAAGAGATGTCTACCTTTGTTTATAAACCTTAGAGTACACTGAAGAGTTAATGNGATCCAGTCCTGACCCTCCTTAAAACTGTCTGGCTACTTAATGCCCTTAGGTCAAAATGAAATTCCAGCTTCCTGTATTTTGGGATCCAGGCTACATCTCTATCCTAATCTTATGCTCCTTTTTCTACTTCCCTGGTGGCTCAGACCGTCTGTCTACAATGCAGGAGACCTGGGTTCGAGCCCTGGGTTGGGAAGATCCCCTGGAGAAGGAAATGGCAATCCACTCCAGTACTGTTGCCTGGAAAATCCCATGGACAGAGGAGCCTGGTATGCTACAGTTTATGGGGTCGCAAAGAGTTGGACACAACTGAGTGACTTCACTTCACTTCACAGCCCTAACAATTTTCCCTTTAGCTCCTTGAATAGGCCATGCTCAATGCCTGCATATGATGTACCCTGAAGCCAAAACACTCCTTCACTCTCTCCATCCCTTTTTATCTTTTAGAGTTCAGCTTAAATGTTATCCATTCAAAGGAGCTTCAGGACTGCTTGTTTTCTGTCACAGAACCTTGTTTTTCTGAATTGCTCTTATTATAATTAATTATCTATACATAATTACTTATCTCCTTCACTAGGTATGAATTTCATGAAGAAGCAATCATATTTTTTTTGGCCTCTAGAAACAAGTATAGTCTTGGCATATCATACAGACTTGAAGAATGAATGAATGACATGAAATCAAAGTAACTGCCATGCTGCTAAAATATTAATTAGAATTTAAGGTTAAAAGAAAAGTAAAATCTTGGTCAACTGACCAGGTAGCTATAGCAATTGGGGATGGTAAGGAATGAGAAAGTGTGAAATACAAAATTTGGGGGAGGAGGTCAGAAATTTTTATTTCTATTTTTAAGCAGTAACCCAAGTAAATGGGCATAAACCATTTGCAAACTGGCCTGCAGGAACCACTAGTAAATAAATGAATAACCTATTAAAGTGCCTTCCAGTTTTAAAGTTCTGACTCATCAACATCTTTCTGAACCATGTTTAAACTAGAAATCTAGGCTAGGTGCAGTTCTTCAAAAGTGTAATTATTTTCACAAGGTGGGTGTATGTAAGAGGAAACTCAGGAACAAATTGAGCTTGCAGGTCTTAAGTGTTTATACGTATGTATGGGGGTGTGTGTGTATATACATATATGTGTGTGTATACACACACACCACACCCGTTTGAAATCTGAAATCCTTCGCTGCCACTGAAAAGCTGAATTGTCAAGATAATTGTCAAGATAATGTAATCTTTTCAAGTTAATAGAGCTATATAACGCCATCAGATTCACATGTTAAAAAAACCATTGTTTGAAGAAAGCATGAAAGATATGTAGAATAAGAAGAAATACTCTTCAAAAGTGAAGGCATGCAGAAGAACATTAAAAAAAATTTTTCGGGAAAAAATTATACTTTTAAAAACAAAGTAGTTTTAGGAAAAAAAAAACATTACAATTAAACTGTCCTCAAACATCTAAAATATATCCACATATAGCTCACATTTAGAGGAAAAAAATAGAACTTCCATACCACTCTGAAAATTCTAACATTTATTTTGTACTTACAATGGCTGGAAATTGAATGTCAATGTTTATATCCGAATTTTTGAAACCCAATCTGCTACAGGATGACCCATATAATCTCAGAGAACAATCTAAAAAAAAAATTTTTTTAATAAATAGAAGTCATTTATAAAGTAAAATTTCTCAAAAGTTAATGCAAGACACTGCTATTTCAGAAATGGAACCATCAATTAAAACTACACAAAAAAGAAAAACAGTATTCAAGTCTGGCACAATGAAAGGACACGAATGGATGACTCTTTGCTCTTGCTTTCACTGTTACTTAAAAGGGAAGACTGCACTGAATGCAGTTTACTTTAATAGCCACTCTTTTCATACCAATTGTAAAATACATTAATACTTCCTTTATTCACATTTTGCAGAGAAAATACTAGCTAAAATGATTTTTAAAATATGGAAGTCGAAAAGAGATGTCTACCTTTGTTTATAAACCTTAGAGTACACTGAAGAGTTAATGCAGATACTTCACCTTTTTGAAAGCATACGCAGGTGTAATTTAGTATAAAGATCATGGTTTAGTAAAACAATAATCACAAAAATCAGCATTACATTATTTTCAGTATGAATACTCATTATGAACAAAAAGTTTAACATAATACAATCTTTTCAGGAAAACTTTAGAAAGTGATTTATCACTGATATAACTTAAAATGTTAGGCAGCAAGTGAGTCACTCTCATTTTCCCCCCCAATGTTTTACTACTGTTGGGCCAAAAAAAGGAACTTTGTATCTTTTTTCTTTCCCAGGTTAAGTCAAGTAATTTATTTGGGTTTTAACAATTTTTCCAAGACAAAGTACACTCAATTTTACAATGGAAATCTATAACAAAAATCAAAATTACAAATGACATCTCAGGAGCTTGTCTACAACATCAAAGATGAGATACCTAATATAAGGAAATGAACAGATTCTTGTTCTTTATTTTTTCTGAACACAAATATATGAATATGAATCATACTATATGAATATTTCAGTAAAAAGAATAGTTTGATGGGTAGTACAATGATAAATTCAAATAGTGATTTCAACCCTGGCTGTGGATTAGAATCACTTATGGACCTTCTATAAAAAAATAGTTTTTCATGGCTCCATTGACATAACTTAGAGACATCAATTCAACAGTGCACAAAATTTATTATACATTAGTTTCAAAGCTCATTTTAGACGGTGCAATTCTTTTAAGCATGGTTAAACAGAACCTTTTCTGGAAAGAGATAACTTGAAAATGACTCCAGGACACTTTAACTCAAAATATTCTGTCAATGTACATAGGTAGAAAGACGTGGTGATCATTTTGTAATGTATAAAAAATATTGTTATCACTATGCTGTACACCTGAAACTGATATACTGTAAGTCAATTATACTTCAANAAAGAGATAACTTGAAAATGACTCCAGGACACTTTAACTCAAAATATTCTGTCAATGTACATAGGTAGAAAGACGTGGTGATCATTTTGTAATGTATAAAAAATATTGTTATCACTATGCTGTACACCTGAAACTGATATACTGTAAGTCAATTATACTTCAACTAAAAAAGGAACTGAACTGAGAGATGGAAAATAGAAAGGTAAACAAAACACATACACAAGAGTCCCATGGTGCTCTAATAATATGGGACATGTAAATGAACACAATGAAATTCACAAAGAAGACAGGTTATTAACAACATATGTAAAAGTCTTTGCTACCCTAGGGTAAGCCAGGAAAAACAAAAACAGAAAGGTCTACAGTACAAAAACATAAAAAACAAAAAATTGAGAGCTTTAGAACATGGCAAATTGATTTCTATTAGGCAAAAATTACTAATGGTAAGAAAAATGAATGGGGTATTTTAGGTAGCTAAAAAGAAAAACAAATCTAGAAAATACCTGGTAACTTGTGTTGGAACACATTTTCCATGATACGTTTAATTTCTAGTCTCTGTTCCAAGTTCTCATTGTGTAAGCCAAACTCCTGTGCCACTTTGTCAATGGCAATACCAATTGCATTTATCTGGGAGGGTGTAGGCGGGGGTAACGTGGTGAGCAACTCTTCCTCTTGCTTCTCCTTTTAAGATCAATGTTGAGATTAAAAATGACTCACACCATTTTTACCTTCTACCCGTCACTGAGACCACACCCTGCACAGTACCCTCGAATATTTTTCTCAGCCCTCCTTTTCCCTTTAGCTGTGTTAGTCTTCATCTTATCAAACACGCACACACTTCTTTATGCACATAAAATGATAATAGAGGGAAGGGAGGAATAAGGAAAAAGTGTAAGGAAAGAACATTAGAAACAGTAATGGCATATTATTTACTTTGTTATTACTGGCATAAGGACACATATCTAGGTCCTAGTATTGGCTTCATTCGTCCTGATACTGTCCTAAGGAAATTCACAAGACTACCCAGCAAAACATTATCTGACCAGTATAAAGTATTCTGGTTAACATAAATTCAGTAATATAAATAATGAAATTATTAGTATCACAGTCTTAAGGAAAGTCATAAAGATGACAAGTAATAATTCACAAACATATGTGTTTAGGTTACATTACACTTACCTTAATGTTTTTCTTGTGCCTCTTCTCTTTGATATGCTTATGAGCAAATGCAATGGATTCAATTAAAACATCACAAAGTTTGCAGGTGTACTTTGCTGTAGGGTAGTTTCTTGGTCGCTACAATTTGAAGAGATTTACAGATATGTATATATTTGTATATAAATACATATTTAGAGAGACATGTAGAGAGAAAGATGTACAGAGACAAAATACAGGTGAACAAAAGCTGGCCAGAAGATGATTTCCTGGATTCTTATTAAATTGCTAATAAATTACTGTCACTATCATTATGCTAATAATTTTTTAAAAGAAATTCTAAAAAAAGAAAAAAACTTTATTAAATCAAACTGAATATCACTTTTGATCTATAGTGCTTATATACCAAAGTAGGATATATATAATTCATTAAAGCACATGTTCTGATTACTAACATAGTTTAAACCAAAACAAGGATTTTAACTAACAAATAAAGCTGTTACCCTTTTCAGCCTGTCGATGCAGTCTCTTTTCAGCCGCTCCTCTGCCTGCTGTAAGCCCAGCAGCTCCTTCGTTGAAAGCACAGACTCATCGATCACAGGGCCTTCCAAGTCTCCATCCTGTTCATTTTCGTCATTTCTAGTTCTCCGTGGCTTCCGAGGTCTGGACCTCGGTTTCTTGTTTTCTTAAGTTAGGGGGAAAATATTATTGGCAATACTGAATAACCCCAAGCCAAAAGCAGAACTTACATATTTATTCATGAAATCATGCGACAGCTGAAAGACACCTGAACACAGAGCAACACATCCACCTCTTCCATGGATAAAAAGCTTAAATGCTCATTAAGCACCTCAACATGTGGATACACTAATCCATAGAAGCCATCTTTTTGGAAAACAAAAGACTTCTACTTCAACCATAAAATCTGATTCTATCATTTCTTCCCAGTATACTGCTGAGTTTACTCAAGCAATAGTAAAAATTATTACTTGAAAGCAAGTACATCAGTAGTTCTAATGTAATTAATATATCATAACATATAATGTACATATATTTAATAATTTCTAATATACCTGTAAGGATACTTGGTATTCAAAACAAAACTGTCCACATTTGCTTTCATTTTTTGTACGTAAACAACCCCACTAGAGTAAAGATGGACAGTATTATCTCCAAAGAACTCAGAAATAACTTCATGCTTATCTGGAGTGAAAATCCATCATTGAATTGTAAATCAGGCAATCACAGAATTGGGCCCTCCCCCATGTTAACCTCAAGAAATTGAAGCCAAAATTTTATTTACTGAAGATAACTATTAACCATTTTATCTTTACTTTCATTTTAACTTCTTTGATGAGCTTGCACAGGGCACATTTCAAATGAAAAAACAAAACCAAATTAGCAATTGAAATAAAAGCTTTCTGCAAGTACAAATTCATCTGCTTATAAACTCTGCTGTTAGTTCTACAGTCCTTATAAGTAATAAACGAATCTGTTCCTTTTTTAAGACTTTTTCAACCTCAGTAAAACTGAAGACGTTTGTTCAATTCATCTACCAAAAAAAATGTTCTAAATAGCTTCGGTAATTTCCATCAAGTTCTGAAAATGAAGTTGCTAGTACCATATAAAAGTAAAATGAAATTCATTTCCTCAATTAAAATTATGATTAAGTGGACTGAATAGTTTTTAAATGGCTTACCAAAAATTATTCTCTGAAAATATAAACCAACTGAAATGCTCTGCATGAAGCAGCTGCCATGACAGGTTTTCAGTGGAACTCATTACTTGTAGAGCAGGTACAATGAATCAGTTGATTGAAAAGAAATTATGTCGGGAAAGGGAGGTATAGGACCCTTAATTTTTAAAAAAGCTATCACCAACAGCTCTGAAGGAAAAGCAGCATGCAATGTACTCAAACAACCCTGAGATGAATATAATGAAATTCTGCAAACAGCTTCGATACTATGATAAAGCAGCAATTAAAAAAATAAAGAAGTATTAGGACAAATAGTTTTTTTATAGGAATCAAAATGGACCAAACAAAATAGTAAAAGACAGATAGTTAAAATCAGTCTATTGCTTTTTAACACTCCCCCTATTCACAACTAAATTAGCACTATCTTTTAAGTGTAGTACTCCTGGTCTGCATAGAGCTTTGAGATAAGCAATTCTTTTAACTCAGAGGTGTGTCAATTCTAATTTATCATTACAAACTCTGAATAACTGCATCTAACTTTAGTGTCCCGGGCAGGAGTTTCTTAGGCAAAACTCTCTTTAAAGATTTACAGTAACACATGTAACCCAATCAGAAAAATCCACTGTTGGTTCACCAAAACAAAAATTGATATGGAACCAAATTACTTTTTTCACTTCTCTCGATTACAAAGGCTTCTCGCTATATTTGCTATATAATTTTTCTACAAAGAGTGACTTTAATTTCTTTCCAAAAGTACAGTTAACTTATTTTACAAAGAGAAGTGGAGAGCTCCAGAAATTCTGCCTGATGATAACTGCAGCTACCAATATTGAGCATTTTTTCATGCAACAGATGCAATATAAGAACTTTAGGTGGCTTCAGATTAATCCCTAAAGTGATCCTATCATGGGATGCTAATATTATCCCCAGGATACAGATGCACAAAATGCTGGTCCAAGAAAGTATCTTGTCCAGGCATACATGACTAAAGCAAATAAAGGGATTTGAAAGAGATTAGAGCATGGATGGAATTCTGAAATTCATCTATCTAAAAATACAAGAAAAATCCTTTCTTTTAGGAAAGCTATTCACATCTAAAATAGACTAGAACTCTCTTTTACTTTGTAAAATAAACAAATTAATTAATTAAATTAACCAGAACTGACAAGGTTATACAAAATCCTAATCTGAATTTCATAGTCCTACATGGTAACAACAGTCAAATAAAATCTCATTGGAGGGAATCGAGGAAGGCAAAGATGGGTATTGCTAAAACAAATTTCCGTAATTACTTAGAGGAAGACTACCTGGCTGCTCCCAGGCTCTAGGTAGTAATATGTATTCTCTACATACAGTATTCCAAGTTTCTCATATTTTATTTGTATATGGTCCATTATTCCATTTACAAAAGACACATGAATTTGAATGGATGTTTCCAGCTAAGATCATTAATGACACTGTCCCAACCATATGAAGTTGGCAATCTAGGATATCTGAGGAATGAAGTAGGTAGGAGCAGTAAAGTGAACTGAAAAATAGAAACTTAGTATCAAAAAACAAAGCAATGCTATGATAATTTTCATTACATCTTTTCATATCATTTAATAAGAACCTTTGTTATTAAGGTATAAGTTTGATTTAAGAAAATTTCAGTTCCTTTAATGAGAGCCTTTTAAGGATACTCTGAGTATCCTTAGGTTATACTTTAAAGTTTATACTTTAAACTGAACTTCTTGCTACAGTAAGTAATATTATGCCAGAGCTTAACATTTTCTTTGCGAAGATTTTTAAAGGAATAAAAATTGAACAGTCCTTAATTTCCAAACTGAAAGCAAACGCTTGTAATTTCATATAAAGAAAACATTGGCATTTTGGATTGACTTCAACAAAAAGATAGTAAAAATGCAGGTCCCATTCAATATCACTTAAGGTTTCCTTCTAAGACTAGACAGGAATACAGAAAAACTGATTTTCAGTCTCTTATAATATCTATCTGGTGGCAAACTTTTGACCTGCAAACCTTTCTTTTTATAATGCTGCTCAAAAACAACCTTTTCTGAAAGACCAACAATTGGTAACTAAATTAAAATGTCCGTGTCCCACTTGGACACAGTAATAAAGAACTACTTAAATATACACAAACTTCAAAAGCCCAGAAATTATGAATACGTGTTCATTTCTCTCTGTCAGATTCCAGGTCAGTGAGGCCGAGTTCATGGCCAGAGCAGCACAGTACATGATTTCAGTTTCACTTCCTCATCTACCACTTTGCGTAAACAAGTCAGGACAAATTTAACCTCACCGGAGACACAGCTACCTGGTCTGTAAAACTGTGATTCTACCTTTGATACATTATGACAACACTGCAATTCCTCCAAGTTCTTTTCAGCTTAAAGATTTACAAGGCTGTTTGATTCTTCTGTTTCTCTATTTGTTTTTTGGAAGAAGGGATAAATAACAACTTTGGGGCAATTATCAAGCATATAGGATCCTTAGAATTGGGTTTTGGTTTTACTGAAACTAAAAGGCAAAGCTTTTAACTGAATTTCCAACTTTTTAACCAATGTTTTTCAACCTGTTTGCCATGTTCACTTTTGAGGAAAAAAAAAAATCTTGCACTCTCCTCCTCGAGACATTGTTACTTCACACAAAAAAATGTGTATCCCTCTGCACCAGGAGATACATGCAGTCTATACCATGTTTTTATATCAAATAAGTTTTAAGCTTTACACTCTGTCATTTATATTATGGATACATACATAATTCAAGTACAAAATTACAATATATAATTTAGAAAACACATACATACCACTCAGAAATTATGATATATCCCTAGGGGGATATGATCACCCTCTTCTGTAAAAAGCATCAATGGGAAACATACTTTTACTAAGGTAAAACGAGCCTTGTGGCAAAGTTAACTTTTAAAGGGATCAATATATGCAGTGTGTTGAAGCTTCCCAAATAACATGATTATCCTTAAAATAATCACATTAAATAAGCCAAAACTATGAAAAATTGGAACTGCATTGCTGAAAATAATAAAGCTCCTCTGAATGAAAAATAAGACATTGCTGACTTCAGGGTTGTAACTTGACAAGTTGGAAACATTACCAGGGCTTCCTGCTTCCATTTCTGACATGGTGTCCAGGTTTGTCAGCTCTTTATGAAATAGTCTTCTTACAGTTCTGCAGCCTCTCCCATCTTGCCACCTATATCCATCTTCACTTTCCTGAAAAGAGTCTCTTCTTGGTCGGTTTATAACAGGGATTCTAGGTCCAGGTTTGTAGTCTCTCCAACTGTCTGAATTACTGGCAAGTTCATCCGATAGCCATCTCTTACTCTGATCTTTGTGGTTGTCATTGATCCAAGTGGGTTGACTGTAAATTGGGTTCTTAAATGCATATGGATTGTTAGAAACAGCATACGGTCCTTTTCTGGGGGTATTCCCATAGTTCCCTGGTGTTATCTTTTTTTTGGGAAGGCCTTTTTCCATTTTACTGCTATGGCCTTTAGCATAATCATCCATTATTAAATAATCTTGTTGGGGGTGACCCCTTCTGAAATCCTCATCATCTGTAGTCCCTCGCTCTTTAGGACGCCTCACAAAATAAGGTTTTGTGGCATCTCCCATGGTCTTTGACTTCAGTTTTCTTCCTCTTCACCTGAAAGAAGGTGTTTTCGAGAAACATCAAACTATCAATATAACAAGGCGTCATATCAAATACACAAAATATCACACACTCATTGTACAGATGTATAAAAGCCTGCAAGAAACCCTTTTCCTAATTTCCCTCACATTCCAATAATCAGTGCATTATGTTAGAAGTGGGAGGCTTAGTTTTATAGTATCTTCATATAAATTAGTACTATTTAATATGAAGATGAAAACTAAATGTCTTAAAAACTGTAATATTAAAAAATGTCACTCATACCAAGCTGGTTGGCGTTTACCTATATAACGAAAGCTCTTTTCTTCAGAACCTTCCCCCCCACCCGAAAAAAACCAAATACCTCACCCCGAGCCTATACTTCAGAGAACTCTCCAGTCTTTTAAAAAAACAAGCTGCCAATTACTTTTAAGTGTTAATAGANTCTGGGAGTTGGTGATGGACAGGGAGGCCTGGCATGCTGCAATTCATGGGGTTGCAAAGAGTCAGACATAACTGAGTGACTGAACTGAACTGGCTGCTTTACCATCTGTCTTCCTTGGTATTAAGAATCCAGAAACATCTTGACTCTTTTCAGGGACACATGGAATCTCAAGATATGCCCAAAGTGCCAATTTCAGCTTTCTCTGCTTGACTTTAGTTTCCCCACATCCCTGCTCTGCCAGGGCTTTTTTTGGGTGTAACTTCCCAAGAGGCCTTAGCATTCACTGAGTCAGGAATGTGACAATATCCTTGGCCTCATATACTTCCCCTTAGAGCCTGCAGCTCTCCCATTGCAACTGAAAATTGGGGGTTATCTGAGGCTGCAGAATTTGTCTCTAGGCCATCTTTGTCTTTACATACTCAACCGACAAAAGACACCAGGAAGCTGCTGCATCTCCTTGCCAGCTAGCCGAGCACAGATGAGGTCCTTTTTTCCAGCACTGGACACAAGGCAGTGATGAAGGGAAATTAGCTATGTCTTCAAAAGGAGATAGAGCTGGTTGGTGTGTAGGTCTGTGGCAATGTTGGTGATACAAAAATGGGAGAGGAAGAAAAGAAACTGCTACTGACTGTGTAACCACTGGGCTGAGCAATCAGTACTGTGTGTCTGATTTCTCACAATTTCACTGTTCCTGAGTTATGCCAGGAAACAGGTTCAAAGTGTAAAGTCATAGGCGTATAGTAACATGGCTTAACTGGCCTATTTGCAACGTGACCACAACCTTCTTGGACTTTAGCACTTAACTTTTTTTTTTTTTTT
>SJYX01004332.1:270008-300561 GCA_006410675.1 Oreotragus oreotragus
GCAGGGAGGCCTGGCGTGCTGCGATTCATGGGGTCGCAAAGAGTCGGACACGACTGAGAGACTGAACTGAACCGAACTGAAGGAGAGAGGGATCTGGAATTCTCAAGGAGGAAGAAAGGATAAACTTTTTTTTCCTCTACATTCCTTAGGATTATATAACATTAATGTATCCCAGTCTGAGTACAGACTCTGGATTAAACCTTCTGGCTAATCCTGTTATCTTAAAATATAAATTATGGGAGTAGGTCTGGTCTTTCAGTTCAGTTCAGTTCAGTCACTCGGTCCTGTCTAACTCTTTGCGACCCCATGAATCGCAGCATGCCAGGCTTCCCTGTCCATCACCAACTCCCGGAGTTCACTCAGACTCACCTTTGGAGCCCCCCTAAATAAAATCTGACACTGTTTCCCCATCTATTTCCCATGGAGTGATGGAACCAGATGCCATGATCTTCGTTTTCTGAATGTTGAGCTTTAAGCCAACTTTTTCACTCTCCTCTTTCACTTTCATCAAGAGGCTTTTTAGTTCCAGGATTATATAACAATAATGTATCCTGCCTGAGGACAGTCTCTGGATTAAACCTTCTGGCTAATTCTGTTTTCTTAAAATGTAAATTATGGGAGTAGGTCTGGTGAGGCCTTTAAAACCTCCAGACATTCTTTGGATTAATTGGAGAGTATATAACTCCATTGCTAACACTAGCAAGTGGGTTCCCCTTCTGATGTCTATGTCAGAAGCTTTTTCTATCTCCTTTATACTTTAATAAAACTTTATTACACAAAAGCTCTGGGCGATCAAGCCTTGTCTCTGGCCCCAGATTGAGTTTTTCTCCTCCAGAGGCCAAGAATCCCAGCATCTTTGCATGATTCAGCAACAACCTTTCAATACCCCCAGGAGCCAATGTTTCTGAATTCTCTTTCCGTGAGTCCACTCTCTGAAACTGCAGTCCAGTCATCTTGGGCCATGGCTGCAGCTCTGCCTCTACTTTGATTTTCGGCAAATTATCTTCCCTCGTTGTCTTCAGGTTCCTTGACTGTAAGCATGAGAAGAAACGTGATGCCAACCATCCAGTCAGTATTCTTGACTGATTGTTAACAGCTCAGTTCTCATTAGTAACTAATTTTGGAGTGTTTATTTTAGTATATATATATTAATAATGACTTGTCTTTATTGATTATTTTAAATCTGAGAAGATTGCATTTATGTATTTTGAGGTTTATTTTTATCTTCTATTTATGATATTAAAATTTTCTCTATAGCTGTGATATAAAATCTTTTTTTCAAATATATGAGTTAAAAAAAATCTTATCCGTTTAAAGAAAGCGTAATAGTTATTGAGGGATGTCAAAAATCATGAAGATGATATACATATGATTGAACTTTGGGAAGCACTGGACCCAGTGATGGAGAGAGAAAATGCCCAGAATTAAACACTGAGTCTGTCCAACATTTAGACATTAAGAAAAATAAGCTGATAAGACCAAAGAAGAAAGAGAATCGGTGATAAGAGAGCTTTTAAGAGAGTGTAATGAGCTGCTCTGGCCTGATGGGTGCCAAATGTACCAAAACTGCTACGTCCCCTTAGGAGGGGAGGATCCCTAACCAGCCTAGGTCAAGACATTTAATAACATTGGGTGCTGTGGTGTGTTGTGCTTAGTTGCTCAGTCATGTCCGACTCATTGCGACCCCATGATCTTTCCAGGCTCCTGCTCTCTTGCAGGGAATCTTTTCAACCCAGGGATTGAACCCAGTTCTGCATTGCAAGCAGATTTGTTACTATCTGAGCCACCAGGGAAGCCCAATATTTAGTCAGTTCAGTTCAGTTGCTCAGTCATGTCCGACTCTTTGCGACCCCATGAATCGCAGCACGCCAGGCCTCCCTGTCCATCACCATCTCCCGGAGTTCACTCAGACTCACGTCCATCGAGTCCATGATGCCATCCAGCCATCTCATCCTCGGTCATCCCCTTCTCCTGCCCCCAATCCTTCCCAGCATCACAGTCTTTTCCAATGAGTCAACTCTTCGCATGAGGTGGCCAAAGTACTGGAGTTTCAGCTTTAGCATCAGTCCTTCCAAAGAAATCCCAGGGTTGATCTCTTTCAGAATGGAGTGGTTGGATCTCCTTGCAGTCCAAGGGACTCTCAGGAGTCTTCTCCAACACCACAGTTCAAAAGCATCGATTCTTCAGCGCTCAGCTTTCTTCACAGTCCAACTTTCACATCCATACATGACCACAGGAAAAACCACAGCCTTGACTAGGCGGACCTTAGGAACCAGAGCCCAATATTGGGTGGGGTTAACAAAAATTTCCTGAAGCAGTCCCTGCCAAGTAACATCTATTGTTTTGCAACTATCCTGTCCTGGGCTAAACAGGTGGAAACTGAGAAGGGAGAAAAATGAAGGGGATGGGGAAAGTATTTAGAAGTCAAAGTTGGAAGTGTGGGAAAGTTTTGCAATGCAGTGAGAAAAATGAAGCCTAAATTAGGATTGTACCAACAATATGTGAGGATAAAGTATAGCTTGAAGAGTAGTCTTCATTAAAATGGAATAGAATTGGATAAAAATAGTAAAAAATATTAATGGCTCTGATTTTGAACTGTCCTGCTGCTACTGCTGCTGCTAAGTCGCTTCAGTTGTGTTTGATTCTGTGCGACCCCATAGACAGCAGCTCACCAGGCTCCCCCGTCCCTGGTATTCTCCAGGCAAGAAAATGGAGTGGGTTGCCATTTCCTTCTCCAAAACATGAAAGTGAAAAGTGAAAGTGAAGTCACTCAGTCATGTCCGACTCTTCACAACCCCACGGACTGCAGCCCACCAGGCTCCTCTGCCCGTGGGATTTTCCAGGCAAGAGTACTGGAGTGGGGTGCCATTGTCTTCTCCCTGAACTGTCCTAGTGTTCTTTAACTGTTGTACTTTATTCCCTAGGCATGGAACAGTCTGATGTGCTTCTCAGGGTGGGGCTGCCAGATAAAATACTTGGGACATACTTATATTAAAACAATTTTTTGTTTAGCTGAAGTTCAGACTTTACTGAGTGTCCTGTAGTAATTAGTTAATTTTTTTGTTGCTAAATTTGGCTGTTTCCAGTATTTTTGGGAGGCTTTCTGCTAGAGCTTAAACTCTAGGCAAAGATCCACCAAACTGGAGTTACTTGTTGGTGTCACATTTTCTTCCTTTCTTGCTGTTCCACTTTTCTTCCCTTAGTACATATGTATATTCTTTAGTTGAACCATTTGAGAGTTAGTTGCGGATATGTGGATGCCTTGGCCCCCAGACAGCATGTATCTTTTAAAAGTGAGGATATTTTCCTATGTAAACACAATGCAGTTACCACTCTCAGTATTATTGATGTAATACTACTTTTTAAATATGCAGTCCATATTTCAATTTCTGCAATTGTTCCAGTAATGTTCTTTAGCATTGTTTTATTTATTTTTTTGTATTAAAGATTTGAGAAAGGATCATATATTGTATTGGATTTATTTTCATGTTTTTTTAGTATTCTTTATTGTAGTACAGGTTGACAGTGTTTTCTTCTTCTTTTTTTAGTATTTCATTTGTAATATTGGTATTTTTGAAGAGTCCAGTCCCATTATTTTGCAGATGTCTTAAGTGTTTCCCTGTGGTTAGACTTAATGTTAAACATTTTTGGCAGGAGTGCTACATAGATGATGTGTCACACATCTTGAGTGTCACAACATCTGAGTGATGTATCATGCATCTGAGCATGTCACAACAGAGGACATAAGACATGAATATGTCCTTTTAATGATAATAAGTCAGATTATTTGATTAAGGTGTTATCTACTGTTTTTCTCCATTATAAAGACTTCTTTTCCCTTTGTCGTTAATAAGCGACTTGGGATGGAATACTTTGGCCCATGTGAAGATCCTGTTTCACTGTATTTCACCCAATGGTTTTAGTATCCATCATATATTACTTTGGTGGTTATGAAATAGTGCTTTTCTATTTCTCTCATCTCTTTTATGTTTATTGGCATTCTTTTCTAAAGGAAGGCTTTCTCTTCTGCTAAGTCACTTCAGTCGTGTCTGACTCTGTGTGACCCCATAGACGGCAGCCCACCAGGCTCCCCCATCCCTGGGATTCTCCAAGCAAGAATACTGGAGTGGGTTGCCATTTCCTTCTCCAATGCATGAAAGAGAAAAGTGAAAGTGAAGTCGCTCAGTCTGTCCGACTGTTAGCGACCCCATGGACTGCAGCCCACCAGGCTACTCTGTCGATTGGATTTTCCAGGCAAGAGTATTGGGGTGGGGAGCCATTGCCTTCCCTGTTCAAAAAAAAAAAACAAAACCCTGTGAACTCATGGATTCCATTTTATTTAGTGTGTTATAATCCATTCCTGTCATTATTTATCTTGATGCTCATATTGTCCCACATCTGGCAAGTGGCAGTCCCTTAAATGTGTTCTTGTCAGTTTTGGGTACTTCTTAATTTCTGGTACAAGAAAATGCTCCATGCTCACCTTGAAATTAGGAATTTTCCAAAGGGCTTAGAGAATGGTGTTTAGAAAACACACCCTTGTGTGCTCATTGCCCTGGAGTGAAATTGCTCTTAGGTCCTCTCAATGGACAGTACTAGAAACACTTAAAACTCATGAGTTAATGATGCTGTAATTGATACCCAATCTGATAGAATTCTACCTCCATTTCATGTTTGTTCTCCCACAGTGAACTCGTTTACTCATTTCTACAGTATACACAAAACAGTTTCAGAACTGCTTCATCAACATTATCCAAAAGAAGCTTACCAAGTAAAGGTCAAGATTTTTTTGTCCTTAGAATATATCCCACTGAAAGTGTATAGTCAGAATAATTTGTTATTATGTTCAGATGTTTTTTGGATTCTTTTTTCTTCGTAATTGCGTTATTAACTTGGTTATAATCAAGCTTATTCATTTGTTTCACTTTCAGGTCCTCCTACCTACCCATTCTTGTTTGTTTATTTTTTTAACATATAAAATGTTAATATGGTTCAAAATTTGAAACTACATAAAAATTACATTCAGACAGGTCCTGTCCCCTTTCCATCTCTTCCATTTCATTTCCCAATCCCCATAGATAATCAAATTTGTTTCCTGTTAATCTTTTCTGTTTATTTTTTGTAAAAAGTAGTGATACACATACCCTAACGTTCATTGTAGCACTAACTACAATAGCCAAACATGGAAGCAACCTGAATGTCCAATGACAGATGAATGGATAAAGAATCTGTAGCACACACACACACACACACACACACACACAGAGGAATATTACTCAGCCATAAAAAGGAGATAATGACATTTATAGTAACATGGAGGAGCCTAGAGATTACCATACAAATTAATCAGAAATAGACTTGCAGACATAGAAAAACAAATTTATGGCTACCAAAGAGGAGAGGGGGAAGTGATAAATCAGGATTTTGGAATTAACATATACAATTGTTTGTTTTGTTCTAGTTACTAAATCATGTCTACCCCGCCAGGCTCCTCTGTCCAAGGGATTTTCCAGGTAAGAATACTGGAATGTGTTACCATTTCCTTAGGATATCTTCCCAGCCCAGGGATGGAACCTGTGTCCTTCATGGGCAGATGAGTTCTTTACCACTGAGCCACCTTGGAAGGCCAGCTACATAAAAATTAACCAACAGGGTCCTACTATATATTTGAACAGAACTTTGAACAGAACTATGCTACAATCAAATGAGACAAAATTTTCAGTCTCTCTGTAGTTTTATGTGGAGAAGGCAATGGCATCCCACTCCAGTACTCTTGCCTGGAAAATCCCATGGACAGAGGAGCCTGGTAGGCTACAGCCCCTGAAGTCGCTGTGAGTTGGACACGGCTAAGCGACTTCACTTTCACTTTTCACTTTCATGCATTGGAGAAAGAAATGCCAACCCATTCCAGTGTTCTTGCCTGGGGAATCCCAGGGACAGTGGAGCCTGGTGGGCTGCTGGCTATGGGTCTCACAGAGTTGGACACGACTGAAGCAACTTAGCAGCAACAGTAATTTTATATACAAAATAATTAGGTTTTATAAGGAGCTTGAGGGCAATGACCTTCAAGATGAAGCTTCATTTTGTAACAGTATTGCAAAACAGTTTTATAGGTTAAAAATAAAACGTTTTCTGATTTGAGTAAGTTGTGTATTTGTTTTGCAGTTTGGTGAAAGGTTAATAATAATCTACTTGGTGTTACAAAAGACTCTCACTTTAATTCTGTGAGGTACATTGGGCAAGAGTTATTACCCTATTATATAGATGAGGAAATTGAAACTGAGTGAGTTTTGGGAACTAATCCAAAGCCATGTGACTAATAAGTGCCAGGATCAGAACTAAAATCTCAGATTGTTTGATTTCTAATTCAGTATGCTTTCAGTAACTGATGACTAAATACTGAATTACGAATTTACACACTTGGAGTTTATGTTTTGATGGTGATTCAAAATTAGGAGTTTTTCGTTGTATGTTGATGGAAAGTTCATTTAAAAATACCAGTGATTTAAATGAAATTACTGGGTTAACAATTAAATGTTAACTTTTCTGATTTGGGGTGTGCTGTTACACATTGATTGGTAGTCAGTAGGAATGATGAGAAAACTGGAAATAAAGTATAAATATGTTTCATTTGCCATTTTCAGACTTTCCTGGGGATTTCTGTCAATTTCCCTTTGACTGCCCTTAAAATAAAGACATACCATCACATAATCCACAGGCCCCAAGGAACCTGGCTGCTCCTTCCCTGCCTTCCAATGCCATGCTGCCCATTTTCCTGGGCTGTCTGCTCTAGCCACACTTTGCCTTCTTTCAGTCTTCAAACCTGCCACCTAGGGCCTGTATATATACTTGTCTTCCCAGGGTGCTTTTCTCTCCTTTCTTCACCCAGTTAATATCTCATCACTTAATGCTCACATCAGTAAGATCACTTGTCCAGGGAAGCTTCTCTGACTTCTCTGGCTGGGCCAGTCTCTCTGTTATCTTCTCTCATAGTGTCATGTGCTCCTTCTTTATAGGTCCCCTCATAGATATCTCATCACTTAATGCTCACATCAGTAAGATCACTTGTCCAGGGAAGCTTCTCTGACTTCTCTGGCTGGGCCAGTCTCTCTGTTATCTTCTCTCATAGTGTCATGTGCTCCTTCTTTATAGGTCCCCTCATAGATATCTCATCACTTAATGCTCACATCAGTAAGATCACTTGTCCAGGGAAGCTTCTCTGACTTCTCTGGCTGGGCCAGTCTCTCTGTTATCTTCTCTCATAGTGTCATGTGCTCCTTCTTTATAGGTCCCCTCATAGATATCTCATCACTTAATGCTCACATCAGTAAGATCACTTGTCCAGGGAAGCTTCTCTGACTTCTCTGGCTGGGCCAGTCTCTCTGTTATCTTCTCTCATAGTGTCATGTGCTCCTTCTTTATAGGTCCCCTCATAGATATCTCATCACTTAATGCTCACATCAGTAAGATCACTTGTCCAGGGAAGCTTCTCTGACTTCTCTGGCTGGGCCAGTCTCTCTGTTATCTTCTCTCATAGTGTCATGTGCTCCTTCTTTATAGGTCCCCTCATAGATATCTCATCACTTAATGCTCACATCAGTAAGATCACTTGTCCAGGGAAGCTTCTCTGACTTCTCTGGCTGGGCCAGTCTCTCTGTTATCTTCTCTCATAGTGTCATGTGCTCCTTCTTTATAGGTCCCCTCATAGATATCTCATCACTTAATGCTCACATCAGTAAGATCACTTGTCCAGGGAAGCTTCTCTGACTTCTCTGGCTGGGCCAGTCTCTCTGTTATCTTCTCTCATAGTGTCATGTGCTCCTTCTTTATAGGTCCCCTCATAGTCACAATGTTACCAAAGTTTGTGCAATTACTTGATCAATGTCCATCTCTCCCACTTGTGCACAAACACCAGGAGAACAAGAAGTCTGATTTTGTCTCCATGGTGTTCCACAGCCTGGTGCGGTGCCCAGCACGTAATAAAGAGTTCAACCAGTACTGATGTATCAGTGATGGTGTGCATGATTGCATGCATGCGTGAACCTGGGCACTTCCCTTGGTTGATGCACCACTTTCATACCTTCCCATCTTCCCTGGTGGCTCAGATGGTAAAGCGTCTGCTTGCAGTGCAGGAGACCAGAGTTCGATCCTTGGATTGGGAAGATACCCTGAGGAAGGCAATGGCACCCCACTCCAGTACTCTTGCCTGGAAAATCCCATGGACAGAGGAGCCTGGTAGGCTACATTCCATGGGGTCGCAAAGAGTCGGAGGACTGAGCGACTTGACTTTCACTCTTCACTTTCATTTTCTCTAGGCCTTTCTGACTTTTGCGTATCTGCTCAAGACATGGTCTTTAGTGGATACATGTGTGTGTAATCATGTTGCCTCTCTAGCTCCTGGTTCTGCAGGTGTAGTCTCTCGTAACTTCTCAGCTCGGACGTAAATCCCACACATACCATAACCCACTCATAACCTTTCTCGGATTTCGCAGTTTTGGTGAGAATCTGAGGCGCTGTCTCCTCCATTGCTACCTACCGTCCCATCGTTTCACTGACTCTTCTTTGTTCTCTCTCTATCCCAGTTTCCTCTTCCCTCCTGACTCTTCTTCCGCTCCAGCAGTGTAACAGGCATCTCACCCCTCAGTACTCTTGCCTGGAAAATCCCATGGACAGAGGAGCCTGGTAGGCTACATTCCATGGGGTCGCAAAGAGTCGGAGGACTGAGCGACTTGACTTTCACTCTTCACTTTCATTTTCTCTAGGCCTTTCTGACTTTTGCGTATCTGCTCAAGACATGGTCTTTAGTGGATACATGTGTGTGTAATCATGTTGCCTCTCTAGCTCCTGGTTCTGCAGGTGTAGTCTCTCGTAACTTCTCAGCTCGGACGTAAATCCCACACATACCATAACCCACTCATAACCTTTCTCGGATTTCGCAGTTTTGGTGAGAATCTGAGGCGCTGTCTCCTCCATTGCTACCTACCGTCCCATCGTTTCACTGACTCTTCTTTGTTCTCTCTCTATCCCAGTTTCCTCTTCCCTCCTGACTCTTCTTCCGCTCCAGCAGTGTAACAGGCATCTCACCCCTTGCAGGGTCATTTAGCAGAAGCCGTGATACCAACCAACATCTGTGACCCCCCAGACCCTTTCCCAGCAAAGGTAGACCTTGTGCAAGATGAAGTCTAGCACCAGCTATTTAAGTAATAACAAGGAAATACAGTGTTGCTATGCTATATTAGAGTATCATTTCTGGTCAAAGGTCGAAGACTGTCCAGTGCTCTAGCCCATGGCATCTGGGGAGAGGTTAGTGGGAGGGAGGATGAGAGGGAGTGAGGGTAGTGAATAACTCACACTTACTAAAACATGCTCCTTCTTGTTGTTCAGTCGCTAAGTGATGTCTGACTCGTTACAACCCCATATACTGGAACACGCCAGGCTCCTCTGTATTCCACTCTCTCCCAGAGTTTGCTGAAATTCTTGTCCATTGAGCCAGTGATGGTATCTAACACCCTTATACTCTGCCATTTCCTTCTCCTTTCGCCTTCCATCTTTCCCAGCATCAGGGTCTTTTTCCAGTGAGTTGGCTCCTCACATCAGGTGGCCAAAGTATTGAGCTTCAGCAAAAGTCCTTCCAATGGATATTCAGGTTGGTTTATTTTCGGATTGACTGGTTTGATCTCCTTGCAGTCCAAGGGACTCTGAAGAGTCTTCTCTAGCATCACAATTTGAAGCATTGATTCTTTGGAACTCAGCCTTCTTTATGGTCCAACACACATCTGTATATGACTACTGGAAAAGCCATAGCTTTGACTTTATGGACCTTTGTTGGCAAAATGATGTCTCTGCTTCTTAATATGATGTCTAGGTTTGTCATAGCTTTCCTTCCCTGGTGGCTCAGAGGTTAAAACGTCTGCCTGCAATGCAGGAGACCTGGGTTTGATCCCTGGGTTGGGAAGATCCCCTGGAGAAGGAAATGTGCTCTAGCCCATGGCATCTGGGGAGAGGTTAGTGGGAGGGAGGATGAGAGGGAGTGAGGGTAGTGAATAACTCACACTTACTAAAACATGCTCCTTCTTGTTGTTCAGTCGCTAAGTGATGTCTGACTCGTTACAACCCCATATACTGGAACACGCCAGGCTCCTCTGTATTCCACTCTCTCCCAGAGTTTGCTGAAATTCTTGTCCATTGAGCCAGTGATGGTATCTAACACCCTTATACTCTGCCATTTCCTTCTCCTTTCGCCTTCCATCTTTCCCAGCATCAGGGTCTTTTTCCAGTGAGTTGGCTCCTCACATCAGGTGGCCAAAGTATTGAGCTTCAGCAAAAGTCCTTCCAATGGATATTCAGGTTGGTTTATTTTCGGATTGACTGGTTTGATCTCCTTGCAGTCCAAGGGACTCTGAAGAGTCTTCTCTAGCATCACAATTTGAAGCATTGATTCTTTGGAACTCAGCCTTCTTTATGGTCCAACACACATCTGTATATGACTACTGGAAAAGCCATAGCTTTGACTTTATGGACCTTTGTTGGCAAAATGATGTCTCTGCTTCTTAATATGATGTCTAGGTTTGTCATAGCTTTCCTTCCCTGGTGGCTCAGAGGTTAAAACGTCTGCCTGCAATGCAGGAGACCTGGGTTTGATCCCTGGGTTGGGAAGATCCCCTGGAGAAGGAAATGGCAACCCACTCCAGTATTCTTGCCTGGAGAATCCCATGGACAGAGGAGCCTGGTGGGCTATAGTCCACTGGGTCGCAGAGAGTCAGACACGACTGAGCAACTTCACTTTCACTTTCTTTCACTTTCACTTTCCTTCCAGGGAGCAAGCATCTTTTAATTTCATGGCTGCAGTCATTGTCTGCAGTGGTTTTGGAGTCCAAGAAAGTGAAATCTACCACTGTTTCCACTTTTTATGCTTCTCTTTGCCATGAAGTGATAGTTTTTTTTTAAATGTTAAGTTTCAAGCCAGATTTTCCACTCTTATATGTCACTCTCATCAAGAAGCTCTTTAGTTCCTCTTCACTTTCTGTCATTAGAGTGGTATCATCTACATATCAGAGATTATTGATATTTCTCCCAGCAATCTTGATTCAGCTTGTGACTTATCCAGCCTGGCATTTCTCATGATGTACTCTACATATAAGTTAAATAAGCAGGGTGACAATATACCTGTCTCTTATACATCTCTTCACTTTCTGTCATTAGAGTGGTATCATCTACATATCAGAGATTATTGATATTTCTCCCAGCAATCTTGATTCAGCTTGTGACTTATCCAGCCTGGCATTTCTCATGATGTACTCTACATATAAGTTAAATAAGCAGGGTGACAATATACAGCCTTGTCATACTTCTTTCTCAGTTTTGAACCAATCCATTGTTCCATGTCTAGTTATAATTGTTCCTTCTTGACCAGCATACAGGTTTCTCAGAAGACAGGTAATATGGTCTGGTATTCCCATCTGTTTAAGAATTTTCCGCAGTTTGTTGTGATCCACACAGCCAAAGGCTTTAGGGTAGTCAATTAAGCAGAAGTAGTTGTTTTTCTGGAACTCCCTTGTGTTTGGCACGATCCAGTGAATCTTAGCAATATGGTCTCTGGTTCTTCTGCCTCTTCAAAACCCAGCTTGTACATCTGGAAATTCTTGGTTCAGGTACTGCTGAGGCAGTAATGTTCCCTCTTCCTCTTGCAATCATTTGAGCCTGCTGGAATTTTCAAAGTAGGTGTTTCTGCCATCCTCAGTTCTTCTTTCAAGTTTTGTTGCATTTCTTCATCCAAAGCTATCTTAATAAGCATGTCCTATGTTACTGTCACTTTAGGGTCTGAGGTTTTGGTGCGTACCCTGGAGAGCTTTAGTTTTATTCTGTTCCAGGTGCTCATAAGTGTGAGCCTTTATCTAGCCAAATCAACAACAAATTGCCATCTCACTCCACTTTAAACCATCGTGGAGCCCTTTTTGTGTGCCAAGAGCTGAACTGTGGTGGTTATCTGCATTATCTCCTTATATCCTTACAACTGCCCTTCAAGATAGACCCAACCATTATCGCCATCATATAGGGGCGGAAACTGGGACTCAGAGGGGATAGTAATCGTATCCTAAGACACACAACTATGAATAGCAGAGCCAGGTTATGAACCTCCAACTCACCCCAAAGGCTGTGAGACTAAATGTGAAGCTATTTACCATGTCTGGGGTAGGAGGGGATGAGGAATGAAAACCAGTATTTTGTGGGTCGACAGATATGTTTACACTCTCCGTATAAACAGTGAAATTTCCCCATAGGAGTCACATCAGAAGAGGCAGTAAGTCCTAAAAGCACACTGGTGAACTTGACTGTCTTAACTGCTGTTAGCTTTTTTTGTGCATCAGTGTCTTTTCTTTTGCTGTCATCTTTTTATGTTTGTTAATCAAAGTGTCTCAACCAAGCTCTCATCTGGAAAATCTGTCTATAGTTTTCTAGAGAAAAATCTGCTTCCCTTTTCACTTTTTTCCAAGAGCTCTTCCCACAAATGGCAATAACCTTGAATTTGTATCATTCCTGGCATTAGTGAACCAGGGTCAGAAACCTGTGTAGGTTTTTAAGGTAATTGACTTCTTTCTCCCCGCCCCCTCCCCCCATACATGTGTGTGTGTGCACGTGCACATACGCACACACGTACACACACACACACTGCCTTTGCATCAGTTCAGTTCAGTCACTCAGTCGTGTCCGACTCTTTGCAATCCCATGAATCGCAGCACTCCAGGCCTCCCTGTCCATCACCAACTCCCAGAATTCACTCAGACTCCCATCCATCAAGTCAGTGATGCCATCCAGCCATCTCATTCTCTGTCGTCCCCTTCTCCTCCTGCCCCCAATCCCTCCCCACATCAGAGTCTTTTCCAATGAGTCAACTCTTCACATGAGGTGGGCAGAGTACTGGAGTTTCAGCTTTAGCATCATTCCTTCCAAAGAAATCCCAGGGTTGATATCCTTCAGAATGGACTGGTTGGATCTCCTTGCAGTCCAAGGGACTCTCAAGAGTCTTCTCCAACACCNATGAGTCAACTCTTCACATGAGGTGGGCAGAGTACTGGAGTTTCAGCTTTAGCATCATTCCTTCCAAAGAAATCCCAGGGTTGATATCCTTCAGAATGGACTGGTTGGATCTCCTTGCAGTCCAAGGGACTCTCAAGAGTCTTCTCCAACACCACAGTTCAAGTTATTATTAAAAATATAGACTTAAAAACTCTTGGGTTCAGTTAGTCTATTAAAATGACTTCAAAATATGTTGAGTTTGTGTAACAATGGAGTGGGGGTCAGTTGCAGTGTTAAGATCGAGCACACTGTGAACCAGCTCTGGAGCCCACTTACAGACCACAGAGATTTATGCAACAGGATGGGTAATGACAGGCTCCCTTCTTGAAAAATGGAGTGACTCAAAATACAGATGTTTTGCCTGCCCTTGCATTTGAAGTTAGGAGCTGGTTGTGGCAATTCCCAAGGAGTCTTTGAATCATCTGTTCTTATATTTTCTTATGCCATTGCTCTTTTTAGAACAATCTAGTACATGTCAGCTGAAAGAAAAGTTACTTGCAAAGAGTACTTTGCACATACTTTTTATGTGGGGATGGGAACACAGAGTTCTCTTTCTTCCTCTCCATGTGGGAACATGGTGAAGAGATGAGTTAATAATTCTCAGAGAAATAGATGAGATCTTAGGAACCCAGATACCTGGAGAACTTCATGAAATAAAGTCATTTCATTTTAACTTTAGTCCTGGGGTGTATAAAGGGATGAAGACATGGTTATTTCACTTTAATAGATAAATACTAACACAAAGGAGATGAACCAGAGAAACCCGAATTTGCGCATAGCCTTGTATCGCAAAAATAAACTGGGTACCTATTGTGAAATCATTTTTGATGCAGTATGCCCCAGGGTTGTGTCACTCCTGGTATTTTTTTCCGTCTACAAAGGAGTGTCCCGGTCCAAGCAGATCCTGGATTTAGATAAATCAGATGAGTCCTGGATTGTGCTAGCACAGGAGAAAAACGTATTCTTCTATTTGTCAAGTATTCGTCTTTACTAAAGCATTCTGTAAGGCACTAAATCCTGGTTTCCACTCCATCTTTTATGGCCCCTCATTTCCTGGGATTCTGGGAGGAGTGATGGCAAAGGGGGTTGTGGTTTAGTCGCTAAGTCCTGTCCAACTCCTGTGAGCCCTTGGACTGTAGCCTGCCAGGCTTCTCTGTTCATAGGACTCTCCAGGCAAGAATACTGGAGTGGGTTGCCACTTCCTTCTCCAGGGGATCTTCCCAACCCAGGAATTGANTCGCTAAGTCCTGTCCAACTCCTGTGAGCCCTTGGACTGTAGCCTGCCAGGCTTCTCTGTTCATAGGACTCTCCAGGCAAGAATACTGGAGTGGGTTGCCACTTCCTTCTCCAGGGGATCTTCCCAACCCAGGAATTGAACCTGGGTCTCCTGTGTTGCAGGCAGATTCTTTACCATCTGAGCTACAGGGGAAGCCCCAGTGGAAGAAGAGGCAACAATATTAGTACCACGGAATTTTAGATCAAAATGTGTTTCAGAGGAAATAGTCCTCAAATGTCCCTCAGATGTATGTATGTTCATGAACTGATGATAATTAAAAGATTTTCAGCAATTTGAACAAAATGAAAAGCAAAGTATATTTTGTGTAATGCAACCTGTATTCAATTTAAAAGGAGATTAAAGAAAAGAATATCTGTCCTACTTTTCTAATTTGGGAGGAATGAAACCTTCGTCTTTTACCTTTTCTTTGCTGCCCCCTTTTCTGTGAAAGAAACCAGAATATGTCACCCCAAAATATGTCTCTTTGACAGGAAAAATTATTTTAAGCTGAAAGCAATTAAGAAGCACAAATGTAGGAAAAGCTCTGCCTTTTGTGCCTAAAGTCAGGGTATGAATTCTCCTTTTACTGGAGATGGGCTCTTAGCAGCCCAGAGACACCAGAGAAATGTAGGAACAAACCTTACTCCACTAGTGCCCTCCCGTACAGTTACCTCCCCACAGCTTGCCACTTTTGAAGCCTAAAACTACTTTCTTTGTCCCATTTCTCTAGAGACTGTTCTTTGTTGAAGTTGCTATATAATCTGGAGTTCTAAGCCATTGCTTTGAGTTACTTTTCTTTTAGGTTTCTCCTGACTGATGTGAGCTGCATGCTTTGTTTTTCTCTTGTTAATTTGTTGTTGTTAAGAGCCCCAGCTGAAAACCTAAGATGGATAGAGGTAAAGTTTTACTTCTCTTGCACCTGTCAGAGGAGAAGAGGCTCAAGAAACTGAGATCCAAGTGGGTCAGACCCAAAGTATCACTTGGGCTCTGGGCTGGGCAAGGGCTCAGTAATACTGTAAATCCAGTCCAGAGGGCAGTCTCCTTCTCCCTCCTTTGCAACCAGATGCAACCAGATCCTCTCCACAAGGCTAATCTGACTCATACCAAGTCACAAGCAGAGGAGGTGGAGCAGAGACAGAATTATGGCTTGCTAGAGTGGGCCAGGCTTCCCAGGGGGCTCAGTGGTAAAGAATCTGCCTGCAATGTGGGAGACGTGTGTTCAATCCCTGGGTTGGGAAGATCCTCTGGAGAAGGAAATGGCAACCCACTCCAGTGTTCTTGCCTGGAGAATCCCATGGACAAAGAGCCTGANAATTATGGCTTGCTAGAGTGGGCCAGGCTTCCCAGGGGGCTCAGTGGTAAAGAATCTGCCTGCAATGTGGGAGACGTGTGTTCAATCCCTGGGTTGGGAAGATCCTCTGGAGAAGGAAATGGCAACCCACTCCAGTGTTCTTGCCTGGAGAATCCCATGGACAAAGAGCCTGATGGGCTACAGTCCATGGGGTCACAAAAGGGTTGGAAACGACTTAGCAGCTAAACAACAACATAATGGGCTGGGCTTAGCCTGCTTAGCCACTGAAAGAGACATAGGTGCAGTGAACTCTAACCCAGACCTCGCCCACCAGTTAGCCATGCCCAGTAAATGTCAGCTCATCTGTTGGTGCTTTTCCTTTTGGATGGCATGAGTGTGGAGTGGAAACTCTCTTTCCAGCATTGGCCTAGATGTGGAAATGTTGGAAGAAGATCCTCCATGAGCCAAAATGGAGAGTTTAAGAGGGTGGGGGTGGCTATAGAATTTACTGAAAGAGCCTCAGTGCTTTGACAGTTTCATTGTGTCTGACATTACTGCATAGCTGAGAGTTAGAGAGAATCATAGAAGAGAATCATAGAATGGAGTTTGTAGTTCCACAATCAGATTAAGAAATTTTTCATAATTAAAAATTTAAAAATTGTAAAATATATATGAAATTTACAGACTTAACCATTTTAAAGTGCACAGTTTAGTGATATTAGGTATATTCACATTGCTGGGTAACCATAACCATCATCTATCCTGGAACTTTTTCACTTCTCAAATTGAAACTCTGTACCAATGAAGCTATTGACTACCAAAGCCTTTGACTGTGTGGATCACAGTACTAACTGTGGAAAATTCTGAAAGAGATGGGAATACCAGAACACCTGACCTGCCTCTTGAGAAACCTATATGCAGGTCAGGAAGCAACAGTTAGAACTGGACATGGAACAACAGACTGGTTCCAAATAGGAAAAGGAGTACGTCAAGGCTGTATATTGTCACCCTACTTATTTAACTTCTATGCAGAGTACATTATGAGAAACCCTGGGCTGGAAGAAGCACAAGCTGGAATCAAGATTGCCAGGAGAAATATCAATAACCTCAGATATGCAGATGATACCACCCTTATGGCAGAAAGTGAAGAGGAATAAAAAGCCTCTTGATGAAAGTGAAAGAAGAGAGTGAAAAAGTTGGCTTAATGCTCAACATTCAGAAAACGAAGATCATGGCATCTGGTTCCATCGCTTCATGGCAAATAGATGGGGAAACAGTGTCAGACTTTATTTTGGGGGGCTCCAAAATCACTGCAGATGATGATTGCAGCCACAAAATTAAAAGACACTTACTCCTTGGAAGAAAAGTTGTGACCAACCTATCTAGCATATTCAAAAGCAGAGACATTACTTTGTCAACAAAGGTCCACCTAGTCAAGGCTATGGTTTTTCCAGTAGTCATATATGGATGTGAGAGTTGGACTATAAAGAAAGCTGAGCACTGAAGAACTGATGCTTTTGGACTGTGGTGTTGGAGAAGGCTTGAGAGTCCCTTGGACTGCAAGGAGATCCAAACAGTCCATTCTAAAGGAGATCAGTCCTGGGTGTTCTTTGGAAGGAATGATGCTAAAGCTGAAACTCCAATACTTTTGCCACGTCATGTGAAGAGTTGACTCATTGGAAAAGACCCTGATGCTGGGAGGGATTGGGGGCAGGAAGAGAAGGGGACAACAGAGGATGAGGTGGCTGGATGGCATCACCGACTCGATGAATGTGAGTTTGAGTGAACTCTGGGAGTTGGTGATAGGGAGGCCTGGCGTACTGCAATTCATGGGGTCGCAAAGAGTCGGACACGACTGAGCGACTGAACTGAACTGAACTGAACCAATGAAACAATAACTCTCTCCTCCCTCCACTTCCTGACAAACACTGTTCTACTTTCTGCCTCTATTAAGTTGCTTATTCTAAGTAAAAACATGTAAGAGGAATCATATATATTCCTTCTTAGTTCAGTTCAGTTTCTCGGTCGTGTCCACCTCTTTGCAACCCCGTGAATCACAGCACGCCAGGCCTCCCTGTCCATCACCAACTGCTGGAGTCTACCCAAACTCATGTCCATTGAGTTGGTGATGCCATCCCACCATCTCAATCCTTTGTAATCCCCTTCTCCTGCTGCCCTCAATCTTTCCCAGCGTCAGGGTCTTTTCCAATGAGTCAGCTCCTCGCATCAGGTGACCAAATGCCCTACATACAAATATAAATACCTTGTATATCTTCTTGTGAGTAGCTTCTTTCACTTGGCATAATGTCTTCAAGGCTGGTTTCTACTGTGGCAGGTACTGGAATTTCCTTCCTTTTTAAGTCTAGCTAATAATTCCATTGTATGTTTTTAACTGACTGTTTTCTGTGGAAACTTGAGCCAGACCCTCAACCTGGCAGCTGGTACCTGTTAAACCAATAGTTCTAGGAATGGCTTAAAAATGCCAGAGTCCTAGCATCTTCCTGAGCATAGAGCTGGGGACTGGGAGTTTGTAGGATACATTTTTATTTTTTCTGAGAGTTACTGTATGGTTTCATTTCCGTGAAAATTAAGAACAGAGAAAATAATATACAGTGGTAGAATTTAGAATAGTGGCTACTCTGGGGGGATATATGGAATGGGAAGGGGCAGAAAGAGGTTTCTAGATTGGTGAAAATGTTCTATGTCTTGATCTGAATTGTGGTTATCCAGATATATTCATGTATAAAAGCATAATTGACAATACTTGTCGGGCTAAATACGGAAGCACCCATGGGATCTGCGGCTCTTACCCTGCAGTCCTTGTCATCCAGGTGCAGATCTCAGTCTTGTGATCTGGCTCCTGTTTCGATGGATGGTGTTGCATGGACCTGTGGCTCAGAGAGCAGTGGAAGAAGACCCTGCATACTGACATGGTCTCTGAATCACAGCACCCACATTTCCGTTGTCCACCATCAACACCTGCTGTCTTGAAACACACTTCAGGGTCAGGGACACCACCCGTGACAGTTCATACCCAACACACTAGTATATTATGATATCACTCATACATCACACATCGTATATCACGATGCTTAGGTCATGAGCAAAGGTGCCTCATATGACCTAAAAAACCCAATGTAACATACATTCTTTACCTCAACTGAGAAGCACAGAGCGATCAAGGAGATACAGGGGTGCCCCCATTTCTATGGTTCCTCTCTTGGGATCTATCCCTTGGGATGCTATCATGTGGATGGTACCTCTAACTTCTGACTTGACCCTAAAAGTGCCTTTTTGCCAGTGAGATCCAGGACCTTCTCATGAAAGAGACAGTTCTGCTGTCAGGATTATGTTCTTGAGAAGAAGATTCCTACCATAGAACAATTCAACCTCTCTGGATACGTAATCATTAATGTGCTGCTGCTACTGCTGCAAAGTTGTTTCGGTCGGACCGACTCTGTGCGACCCCATAGATGGCAGCCCACCAGGCTCCCCCCGTCCCTGGGATTCTCCAGGCAAGAACACTGGAATGGGTTGTCATTTCCTTCTCCAATGCATGAAAGTGAAAAGTGAAAGTGAAGTCGCTCAGTCGTGTCCAACTCTTAGCGACCCCATGGACTGCAGCCTACCAGGCTCCTCTGTCCATGGGATTTTCCAGGCATGAGTTCTGGAGTGGGTGCCATTGCCTTCTCCGAATCATTAATGTAGGCTTATGTTAATATTTGGGTGTTTTTGTGTCACAGGCTTTGTGTTAGTTAGAATATTTTAGACTTTTGTCTGATGTTCATTGCAGGACATCTGGTGAGTGATATTGAGCATTAAATGGAATATCATGTGGAATGGAAAACAGAAAAAGCAATAAATTTTGGCTTACAGTGTGTGTGATGTTGAAGCTATCTTAACATTCTGTTCTGACCTATTTTGGGATCTTCTGGGGCAGTAGCTGAGGTGCCCACTTTACAGCCCCCAGGGCAGGTGTGGAGAGCAAGGTCCAGCTTGTCTGGGCAAAGGAGGCACTTATCTGATAGGCTGTGCTGTGACTGATTTGGCATCAGGTGTGGTTGCTAAGCCCAGCTCCTGCAGAGATGCCAGCCGGTGTGCCCTTATTCAGCTTTGTGAGGCTCCCTGATACAATGTGGGGCATTGGCACTTAACCAACCCCCTAATAAAATTACTTTTGGGTCCTCATTTGGATCTCTGTCAGTTCTTCACTGGTTGTAGTGAGGGTGAGAGGAAGGGTGATAGATAACTGTGGTTGTCGACATCTTTAATCTATTTTGAATATAAAGGGTTGGCAAGCCCATGTGAATCCTTAAAGTTAAAAAAAAATTTTTTTTCTAACTGACCAATGGACTCATTGTCTGGAATCCACTGTCTTAAAAACCACACAGAACTACATGATTGCTTTACAAATGAGAAATCAGAAGCCTAAAGAGTTTACTTAACTTGCCCATGGTCACAGACAGTTGCCAAACTATGGGGGCAGTTTCATCCAAACTGTTTACAAGTTCCATTTGAGTTATAGAACCCCACTGTATTCACCCACTAGGATTGGTAACACCATGATAGTTGCTGCAGGACCCACAGTGGTCTGGTGGAAGGTGGGAGAGACCCCTGGCCCTGGGCTGTCGTGACTATCATGTTCATGACATGGGAGGTCAAGATGGAAAGGGAGAAATAGGGTAAATCCAGTTTCCCCTCCTTGAAAGCCACAAAACAGTGCAGTTGAAAATTATGATGTGCAATCTGAAAGTACTGTTAGCATCTGGCTGGCAAGACTTTCTTGTGTGAGCACTTGTTGAGTCAGCATCGTTTTACAAGCATGCCTCAAGGGCCACATTTCCAGATCAGCCTTTGTTATCTGTCTAGTGAATATCCACCCATGAGATACTTGAAAACATGGTTTCATTTATTTTTGACTCGTGAATTCAGCTGCTCCTAATGTTTCCAATTGGACTTCCTAGTGGCTCAGTGGTAAAGAATTCACCTGTTATGCAGAAGAGGTGGGTTTGATCCCTGGGTCAGGAAGATCCCCTGGAGGGGGAAATGGCAACCCACCCCAGTATTCTTGCCTGGGAAATCTCATGGACAAGAGGAGCCTGGTGGGCTACAGTTCATGGGGTTGCAAAAGAGTCTGACAGAACTTCGTGACTAAAAACAATGTTCCAAAGGTAATTTCTAGGAAGTGCTTATCTCTTCAGAAGGGAAATGTGGACTGCTATAGTGAAATACTGTGTGGCTTACGAAAAATACTTTATTTCTCACAGTTCTGGAGTTGAAAGTCCAAGATCAAAGTGCCAGCGTGGTGGGGCAGACTTTCCCTGTGTCCTCACGTGGTGGAATGGCCGAGGGGACTCTGTAGGGTCTCTCACATGGGCACTAATCCCATTCTTGAGGACTCCACCCTCATGAGCTAAGCACCTCCCATAGGCCCCACCTCCTAATACCATCCATCACATTGGGCATTAAGTTTCATTATATAAATGAGGAGGGGGGGCAAAAATATTCAGTCTGTAGCAGGATGTGTTAAAAACTAGGTGGTAACCTGTGATGGAAAATGTGGTCTACCCAGGAGAACAGGTATCACTGTCATAAAGCAAAACAAATGTTATGAATACATCTTGTCCATTTCTAGAGTGCTCCCCATGTCTTCATTTATTCAATAAATGTTTATTAAATCGTGTCATAATGTAGCATCCATTGCTCTACACACTTGGGATACATCAAAGAACAAAACAGGAAGAAAGAAAGGCCAAGATCTCTGCCCTCCTGGGACTTACATTTTCGTGCAGGAGGATAGCATTTGTAACAAATAAGTGTCCTGTGGGAAAGGAGGTGGGGAGGGAAAGGATGGAGCAGGGTTGCAGGGAGCAAGAGACAGTGTGCGCTGGGGTGGGATATGGGGCCTCAACGAGGCCTGAGCTCTCTGAACTGTCCAATGTGTGCGGGCCTGGCCCTGTGGTCCTTCCCAAGGCTGATCAGTGAATGATCTCCTGATCTTGGTCCCCCTCGCCCCTTCCATTTCTTTCCTTTCCTCTTTATACCTTGGCTCTTTGGCGTTTTCTCCTGTGCTTTCCCGCTCCCATTTTCTTTCCTGTGTCTATACCCCATCTTTAGTGTTGTTATATTTTCCTGTCATCTACGTCCCTGTCTCATTCTTCTCTTTCCTTTGAATTTCTCCTTTCCGTCTTTTCTCCACCCTCCTTCCAACTTACACTGGAAAGAAGGAAAATACCATCTGAAAGGCACAAGTACATGATTGGAGTGAAAGAGCCAAATAGGCCACATGACGTTGGAAAAACAAAGCCTTATCATCTAACTTGTCTCACCATAATGTGCTGCTGCTGCTGCTAAGTCGTTTCAGTCCTGTCTGACTCTGTGCGACCCCATAGACGGCAGCCCACCAGGCTTCTCTGTCCCTGGGATTCTTCAGGCAAGAACGCTGGAATGGGTTATTTCCTTCTCCGATGCATGAAAGTGAAAAGTGAAAGTGAAGTCGCTCAGTCGTATCCGACTCTTCGCGACCCCATGGACTGCAGCCTACCAGACTCCTCCGTCCATGGGATTTTCCTGGCAAGAGTACTGGAGTGGGTTGCCATTTCCTTCTCCGCACCATAATGTGAAATGTAGTCTAATTTTTGAAGTATGACTTTTTTCTTAGAAATGTTACATGATGCAAAGCAAGAAGACCATGGTGGATTTAGTTCCCAAGAGTTTATTCTGCAATAAAACAGGCTTTGAATCCAGACAAGCAAATAGCACACATTCGATTTCTCTTTTTACAGGGCCCAGAGTTCTTTTTTCTCAACGCTAGGTGGCAGTAGAGTCAAAGAGAAACATTCAAAGCAGTTTAGGTGAACTTTTCCACAAGGCTGGGGTGAAGATGGGGACCAAGACAAAGAATATAAAGAAAAAGTTAAATTACTACAGAGGTGTGATATGACACTCTGACATGTCACATGCTTATTTTGGAAAAATATGTTTGGGGCCATATCTCTTTACAGAGTAAGTAAAGTGAAGTCGCTCAGTCGTGTCCGACCCTTTGCGACCCCATGGACTGTAGCCTACCAGGCTCCTCCCTCCATGGGATTCTCCAGGCAAGAGTACTGGAGTGGGTTGCCATTTCCTTCTCCAGGGGATCTTCCTGACCCAGGAATCGAACCCAGGCCTCCAGCATTCCAGGCAGATGCTTTAACCTCTGAGCCATCAGGGAAGCCCACAGAGTAAGTAAAGTGTAAGTAAAACATTAGAGATCTGTTAAATCTAACTCCTAATTCATGATGTAACTTTTGGTTGGCAAGGTGAAGATTTTGAGTTTGCCTTTAAAAATAGTTCCTGGGTTTGCTAATATATATGGGTATTTTCTAGTCTTCTTCCCGCAAGATCAGTTAGGTCTCAGAGGGCATTTAATGTGAACATTGGAAACCCTGAGGAAATCAGCTCTTCAGTGGTTTTCAAATATTTGAGTAAGAAATTTAAAAGTAATGTACTAAAGATTCTCAAAATAGCAATAAAAATAATTATACAGAGTGGAGATAATGCAAATTTGTTAAACTGTTAGTAGTTGGTGAACCCAGGTGGAAGGTATATGATGTTCGTTGGTTAGATTGCTCGTGTAACTTTTCCAGAGCTTTAAAATTTTTCAAAGTAAAGAATAGAAAATAGGAAACACAGAACAAAACAAAACAAAACTAGTATAGATGTAATGTTCAATAATTGGGAGATAGTTAAAACATTTTAAAACATTTGTTCAATAGAATATATGTCTGTTATATGATGTGAAAATGCTTATGACTAAATGGTGAATGAAAATGGTAGGCTCTAAAACTTTATATGGAGAAGGATCTCATTATAGTTGCAAGAAACACACATTCCAGTAACTAAAAAGCTACTTTACCACGATGTTAATCTCTAGGTGCTTATACCGTGGAAGAGATTTATTTTCATTGTGTTTTTATGTATTTGCATTTTCCCACCTTTTTATTATGGAATTCTTCAAACATTCGGAAAATTTGAAAGACTAATACAATGAACACCCCCACGTATTCGTAGTTTCAACAATTGTTAGCTCTCTCATATTTGCCCTAACTGTATCTGTGTGTATCTGTGTGTCACAGCTGGCAAACTGAAGTCAAGGCCAGTTCTGGCTCATTACTTATTTTTGTACAACATAATGAAAGTTTATTACATTTTTAAGCAGCAACATTTTAACTAGTTACACAGTTACCTCCAAAACATCCTTGATTTTGTCTTTTGATCTACAAAGCCTAAAACTATTACTCTCTGGTTCTTTACATCCCTGGTGGCTCAGACGCATCTGCCTGCAATGTGGTAGACCCGGGTTCGATTCCTGGGTCGGGAAGATCCCCTGGAGAAGGAAATGGCAATCCACTCCAGTACTCTTGCCTGGAAAATCCCGTGGACGGAGGAACCTGATAGGCTACAGTCCATGGGGTCACAAAGAGTTGTACACAACTGAGCGACTTCACATAGACTTCACATCTGGTTCTTTACAGAAAAAGTTTGCCAGCCTTGGATCTACAGACACATGTATACACACACACACACACATACACGCATACACACAAGCAGAGTTCTGCTGAATCATTTGAAAAGCAAGTTGCAGACATTATAACATTGCTCCCTCAGTTACTTTATTAATATATCTCCTAAGAACAAAACAGTACTTACTTAAATGTAATATTGTTATTGTACCAAGAAATGAAAAATTATTTTATAATATCATAGAATACCCATCCATATGCAAATTTGTGTAACTGCATTTGCAAACTTCACAAAATGAAAATGCATAACTTTGTAACACTAAAAAATTTCTTTAAAAAATCAGATGTTGTTAGAGTCAACATGAATTTTTAGCATCAATTTTATACAAGGGATTTAAGCAATTTTATATAAAGGATTTAGGAAAATTGCTCTATGCAGCTATTCCCTTGTGCATTTCATGTCAAAATTTAATGTGTTTATAGGTCAAACACAGCTCATATTCTGCAAAGCATTCAGTGTTGGTGATCATGTTATTGTTTCTACAGTTGTAGGTAGGAAAAGGTATGATGCTATGAGATTTTTTTTCCTTTGCATTTAAAAATATAATCGCTAAGATCTCTAATAATTTTTGAAACTGGTTGATTGGTGTATGGAAATTTGCTATCCTAGTCCCTCTTCCATTTTTTTTTGTGTGTAAAGCTTTTGAACTGTGGTGTTGGAGAAGACTCTTGAGAGTCCCTTGGACTGCAAGGAGATCCAACCAGTCCATCCTAAAGGAGATCAGTCCTGGGTGTTCATTGGAAGGACTGATGGNAAAGTGAAGTCGCTCAGTCGTATCCGACTCTTCGCGACCCCATGGACTGCAGCCTACCAGACTCCTCCGTCCATGGGATTTTCCTGGCAAGAGTACTGGAGTGGGTTGCCATTTCCTTCTCCGCACCATAATGTGAAATGTAGTCTAATTTTTGAAGTATGACTTTTTTCTTAGAAATGTTACATGATGCAAAGCAAGAAGACCATGGTGGATTTAGTTCCCAAGAGTTTATTCTGCAATAAAACAGGCTTTGAATCCAGACAAGCAAATAGCACACATTCGATTTCTCTTTTTACAGGGCCCAGAGTTCTTTTTTCTCAACGCTAGGTGGCAGTAGAGTCAAAGAGAAACATTCAAAGCAGTTTAGGTGAACTTTTCCACAAGGCTGGGGTGAAGATGGGGACCAAGACAAAGAATATAAAGAAAAAGTTAAATTACTACAGAGGTGTGATATGACACTCTGACATGTCACATGCTTATTTTGGAAAAATATGTTTGGGGCCATATCTCTTTACAGAGTAAGTAAAGTTAAGTCGCTCAGTCGTGTCCGACCCTTTGCGACCCCATGGACTGTAGCCTACCAGGCTCCTCCCTCCATGGGATTCTCCAGGCAAGAGTACTGGAGTGGGTTGCCATTTCCTTCTCCAGGGGATCTTCCTGACCCAGGAATCGAACCCAGGCCTCCAGCATTCCAGGCAGATGCTTTAACCTCTGAGCCATCAGGGAAGCCCACAGAGTAAGTAAAGTGTAAGTAAAACATTAGAGATCTGTTAAATCTAACTCCTAATTCATGATGTAACTTTTGGTTGGCAAGGTGAAGATTTTGAGTTTGCCTTTAAAAATAGTTCCTGGGTTTGTTAATATATATGGGTATTTTCTAGTCTTCTTCCCGCAAGATCAGTTAGGTCTCAGAGGGCATTTAATGTGAACATTGGAAACCCTGAGGAAATCAGCTCTTCAGTGGTTTTCAAATATTTGAGTAAGAAATTTAAAAGTAATGTACTAAAGATTCTCAAAATAGCAATAAAAATAATTATACAGAGTGGAGATAATGCAAATTTGTTAAACTGTTAGTAGTTGGTGAACCCAGGTGGAAGGTATATGATGTTCGTTGGTTAGATTGCTCGTGTAACTTTTCCAGAGCTTTAAAATTTTTCAAAGTAAAGAATAGAAAATAGGAAACACAGAACAAAACAAAACAAAACTAGTATAGATGTAATGTTCAATAATTGGGAGATAGTTAAAACATTTTAAAACATTTGTTCAATAGAATATATGTCTGTTATATGATGTGAAAATGCTTATGACTAAATGGTGAATGAAAATGGCAGGCTCTAAAACTTTATATGGAGAAGGATCTCATTATAGTTGCAAGAAACACACATTCCAGGAACTAAAAAGCTACTTTACCACGATGTTAATCTCTAGGTGCTTATACCGTGGAAGAGATTTATTTTCATTGTGTTTTTATGTATTTGCATTTTCCTACCTTTTTATTATGGAATTCTTCAAACATTCGGAAAATTTGAAAGACTAATACAATGAACACCCCCACGTATTCGTAGTTTCAACAATTGTTAGCTCTCTCATATTTGCCCTAACTGTATCTGTGTGTATCTGTGTGTCACAGCTGGCAAACTGAAGTCAAGGCCAGTTCTGGCTCATTACTTGTTTTTGTACAACATAATGAAAGTTTATTACATTTTTAAGCAGCAACATTTTAACTAGTTACACAGTTACCTCCAAAACATCCTTGATTTTGTCTTTTGATCTACAAAGCCTAAAACTGTTACTCTCTGGTTCTTTACATCCCTGGTGGCTCAGACGCATCTGCCTGCAATGTGGTAGACCCGGGTTCGATTCCTGGGTCGGGAAGATCCCCTGGAGAAGGAAATGGCAATCCACTCCAGTACTCTTGCCTGGAAAATCCCGTGGACGGAGGAACCTGATAGGCTACAGTCCATGGGGTCACAAAGAGTTGTACACAACTGAGCGACTTCACATAGACTTCACATCTGGTTCTTTACAGAAAAAGTTTGCCAGCCTTGGATCTACAGACACATGTATACACACACACACACACATACACGCATACACACAAGCAGAGTTCTGCTGAATCATTTGAAAAGCAAGTTGCAGACATTATAACATTGCTCCCTCAGTTACTTTATTAATATATCTCCTAAGAACAAAACAGTACTTACTTAAATGTAATATTGTTATTGTACCAAGAAATGAAAAATTATTTTATAATATCATAGAATACCCATCCATATGCAAATTTGTGTAACTGCATTTGCAAACTTCACAAAATGAAAATGCATAACTTTGTAACACTAAAAAATTTCTTTAAAAAATCAGATGTTGTTAGAGTCAACATGAATTTTTAGCATTAATTTTATACAAGGGATTTAAGCAATTTTATATAAAGGATTTAGGAAAATTGCTCTATGCAGCTATTCCCTTGTGCATTTCATGTCAAAATTTAATGTGTTTATAGGTCAAACACAGCTCATATTCTGCAAAGCATTCAGTGTTGGTGATCATGTTATTGTTTCTACAGTTGTAGGTAGGAAAAGGTATGATGCTATGAGATTTTTTTTCCTTTGCATTTAAAAATATAATCGCTAAGATCTCTAATAATTTTTGAAACTGGTTGATTGGTGTATGGAAATTTGCTATCCTAGTCCCTCTTCCATTTTTTTTTGTGTGTAAAGCTTTTGAACTGTGGTGTTGGAGAAGACTCTTGAGAGTCCCTTGGACTGCAAGGAGATCCAACCAGTCCATCCTAAAGGAGATCAGTCCTGGGTGTTCATTGGAAGGACTGATGGCTGAAGCTGAAACTCCAATACTTTGGCCACCTCACGAGAAGAGTTGACTCATTGGAAAAGACCCTGATGCTGGGAGGGATTGGGGGCAGGAGGAGAAGGGGACGACAGAGGATGAGATGGCTGGATGGCATCACTAACTCGATGGACATGAGTTTGAGTAAACTCCAGGAGTTGGTGATGGACAGGGAGGCCTGGCGTGTTGCAATACATGGAGTCACAAAGAGTCGGACATGACTGAGTGACTGAACTGAACTGAAAAGTTTCTATGATAAAAAATGTATGTGTATACGCATCACTATAGTAATAGGCTTGACTTGCGACCTACATCTGCAAATTTGCTTTTAAAATATGTCAGAATGCTAAAACTTAGATGTGAAAATTGTGTGTATGTGTGTGTGTTTGAATGAACGTTTTATTTTAGAATAAGAAACATGGTAGTTATGGCAAACAAAATATAGAAAGATTGGCTTAAAAATTTGAATGGATTTTGAGAAAAGGCTACTTTGGGAGCCTTTTTTTGTAAACATTTCATTTTTTGTGGGATGTGAATCATGTGTTGGAATCACCTGATTTAGCTGTGGTATAACTAAGTCTGGAGGTTTTGGGGGACACTCTGTTTTTAAACTTCCCCACCACCAATCATGATTATGGTTACATGAGATTCGTGTATTAAAAAAAGAGATCTGTGTCCCAAAGCTCTGGAATTATTTAAACCATGTACTTTGGAAGCTCGTCTTTGTTCTGTTTGAGCCATAATGTTATGTCTGCTTTTACCACAATCATATGGATAAGGGACTGTCAGGTCAGGCCCTCTCCCATCATGCCACAATGTAGAATCTGCTTTACAAAGTCAAAGGAAAACTCTCTTCTTGCTTTATGAAGAGGTCAGAGATAAATATTCTAGTAGATTTTTTTAAAAAACAATGGAGATAATCTTTTTTTTTAATAAAAAAAAGTATTCATAAAAACTTGGGAGAGAGTTATAGTGGGCCCTTGAAAATACTTGTGGTTAAAAGTGTGGTGCTATTATATTTTTGCAAATGTGAAACGTTCAGATTTCTAATGTGCTCAATGAGATACAAAGAGAAAAGTTGTTAATTATGGAGTGTTAAATTCAGGGCAGCCTTATATACTTCAATTTGCATAATAAATATTCACTCTTTTGGAAAGAAATTGTTACGGAATATTTTCTTCCCATTGAGTAGGACATGTACTCCTTCCCCTTTGTATGTTTTCTTTATTATATGATAATCCACTTTCTGGTACTTCTTTATCATATCAATAATAAAATCTATATATGTTGGACTTTGTGTGGGTTCATGAAGAAACTTTTCATCTGTTACTGTCATTTCTCCAACAAATGGCTTCTTTTCTTCACGTTTTCATCTTTTATTTTTAGTACAGTATTGTTTGTTATTTTCTACAGTCACCAGGAACACTGAATTAGCAATACCAAAGCATTACTCTTAGGAAAAATACAGGGTCCTAAAAATCTCTGGTCATATTATTTACACAACTAGGTAAATTGGTCAATACATAAACTTGTTTTATGTATGTTTTTGTTTAAGGGGATTTTATTTAATGTATTATTGTTGATTTATTAAAATTGAATTCACATTGATAACACTAAAACTCATGTCTGAAGGAAGCTTATCTGACACATATTCTTTCTTTGTAAGGTACATCACAGCCTTCTTGCACTTTGGAATACTGGGCAGCCCTTCTGCACTACGCTTGGGGGTCATTTTAAACAGTGAAAGCAATTACAAAAAGCAAAAAGTTGTGAAAAACATGGTGCTACATAGACCAAGGAAAGGACGCAGTTTGTATTATGAAAGCTGAAATAAGGTAGAGCCCTCTTAAACTGTTGTGAGGAAAGCATATATGGTAATACTATGCTTGGCAAGTAGTAGGTTCTCAGTTAAGTACCCAGGATTGGTGCAGGGATGGGTAGCTTCATGGAGAAAGCCTTGAACTGAGCCTTGACGTGTGAGAAAGGTGTCCATGGTGCATGCTGGTGGAAGGAGGTTCACAACACATTGGGCTTCTAAGCCCTTTGTGGTTCTGTACCTTATATGCCCCCTTATAGTCAAGCATGGTGCTGGGAATATAATAGTTACTCAGTTAATAAATGTTGACAGGTTGGAAGGGCCCCTTTTGATCTCTTTGTCATCTGTTGCTTTGCTAAGCCATCTGTTTTCATAACAACACATATCTTTGGCATGTTATACACCAACCTTTGGAGATTTAGTCTGTAGTAATTGAATAACAAAAGGTATATACTTCAACTAAGAGTTGTATTGCTGAAAAAGGCTTTCTTATCTCTTCTTGCTATTCTTTGGAACTCTGCATTCAGATGCTTATATCTTTTCTTTTCTCCTTTGCTTTTCACCTCTCTTCTTTTCAGTGCTATTTGTAAGGCTTCTCCAGACAGCCATTTTGCTTTTTTGCATTTCTTTTCCATGGCGATGGTCTTGATCCCTGTCTCCTGTACAATGTCACGAACCTCATTCCATAGTTCATCAGGAACTCTGTCTATCAGATCTAGGCCCTTAAATCTGTTTCTCACTTCCACTGTATAATCATAAGGGATTTGATTTAGATCATACCTGAATGGTCTAGCAGGTTTCCCTACTTTCTTCAATTTAAGTCTGAATTTGGAAATAAGGAGTTCATGATCTGAGCCACAGTCAGCTCCTGGTCTTGTTTTTGCTGACTGTATAGAGCTTCTCCATCTTTGGCTGCAAAGAATATAATCA
>SJYX01004332.1:316191-327305 GCA_006410675.1 Oreotragus oreotragus
CCATTGTGTATATGTACCACGACTTCTTTATCCATTCATCTGTGGATGGACATCTAGGCTGTTTTCATGTTCTAGCTATTATAAATAGTGCTTCAATGAACAATGTATTACGTGTGTTTTTTCAATTTTGGTTTCCTCAGGATATATGCCTAGGAGTGGGATTGCTGGGTCATATGGTGGTTTTTTTCCTAGTTTTTTAAGGAATCTCTATACCATCTTCCATAATGGCTGTATCAGTTTACATTCCCACCAACAGTGCAAGAGCATTCCTTTTTCTCCACACCCTCTCCAGCATTTATTGTTTGTGGACTTTCTGATGATGGCCATTTTGACAGGTATGAGGTGATATCTCATTGTAGTTTTGATTTGTATTTCTTTAATAATGAGCGATGTTGAGCATCTTTTCTTGTGTTTGTTAGCCATGTGTATGTCTTTGGAGAAATGTCTGTTTAAGTCTTTTCCCCACTTTTTGATTGGATTGTTTGTTTTTCTGGGATTGAGTTGTATGAGCTGCTTGTATATTTTGGAAATTAATCCTCTGTCAGTTGTTTCATTTGCTATTATTTTCTCCCATTCTGAGGGTTGTCTTTTTACCTTGCTTATAGTTTCCTTTGCTGTGCAAAAGCTTTTAAGTTTAATCAGGTCCCACTTGTTTACTTTTGTTTTTATTTCCAGTACTTTAGGAGGTGGGCCATAGCTGATCTTGCTTTGATTTATGTCATAGAGTGTTCTGCCTATGTTTTCCTCCAAGAGTTTTATAGTTTCTTGTCTTACAGTTAGGTCTTTAATCCATTTTGAGTTTATCATTGTGTATGGTGTTAGGAAGTGTTCTCATTTCATTCTTTTACATGTAGCTGTCCAGTTTTCCCAGCATTATTTACTGATGAGACTGTCTTTGCCCCATTGTATATTGTTGCCTCATTTGTAAAAAATAAGGTACCCATAGGTGCATGGGTTTATTTCTGGACTTTCTATTTTGTTCCTCTGGTCTATATTTCTGTTTTTGTGCCAGTACCATACTGTCTTGATGACTTGTAGTATAATCTGAAGTCAGGAAGGTTGATTCCTCCAGCTGTTAAAGTCAATTTTATGTAATATTAATATAGGATTCTAGCTCTCTTGTTACTGGTTGCATATTATATCATTTTCCCATTTTTAAACTTAATATATTTGTGTCTTTGAATAAAATGTCTCTTGTAGGTACAATATAATTGGATCATTAAAAAAGTCCAGTGAGTTTGATTGGAATGTTTAGTCCATTTGCATTTAATACAATTACTGCTAAGTTAGGATTTATGCTGGCTCAGAGGTTAAAGCTTCTGCCTCCAATGCAGGAGACCTGGGTTCCATCCCTGGGTGGGGAAGATCCCCTGGAGGAAGAAATGGTAACCCACTCCAGTATTTTTGCCTGGAGAATCCCATGGACAGAGAAGCCTGGTAGGCTACAGTTCACGGGGTCGCAAAGAGTCGGACACGACTGAGGGACTTCACTTTCACTTTCTTTTACTTTCTATACATCGTATATCCTTTCTGTTCCTCTAATTTCTCTATTGCCTTCTTTATACTAAGTAGATAGATTTTAGTATCCCATTTAAATTCTCTCTCTCTCTCTCTCTTTTTTTTTTTTTACTATGTTTTATGCATTATCATGTATGGATATGAGAGTTGGACTGTGAAAAAAGCTGAGCACTGAAGAATTAACCCTTTTGAACTGTGGTGTTGGAGAAGACTCTTGAGAGTCCCTTGGACTGCAAGGAAATCCAACCAGTCCATCCTAAAGGAGATCAGTCCTGGGTGTTCGTTGGAAGGACTGATGCTGAAACTGAAACTCCAGTACTTTGGCCATCTCACGCAGAGTTGACTCACTGGAAAAGACTCTGATGCTGGGAGGGATTGGGGGCAGGAGGAGAAGGGGAGTACAGAGGATGGGATGGCTGGATGGCATCACTAACTCGATGGACGTGAGTTTGGGTAAACTCTGGGAGTTGGTGATGGACAGGGAGGCCTGGCGTGCTGTGATTCATGGGGTCGCAAGGAGTCGGACACGACTGAGCAACTGAACTGAACTGATGCATTATTTTATTAGAAGTTGTTCTGAAGATTACAATTAACATCAGCATAAAACAATCTAATTTTTATTAATAACCAACTTACTTTTCACAGTATATAAAACTCTGCTGATATATTTATTTTATTTTTTTGATGTATTGTATTTAATGTAATATTATTTTCAAAACGCATGAGTTATCAAATATGATTTATTTTTATATTCTTTTAACATTTCTTATATGATTCCATGTCAAGTCATGTATGTCTTGCCTCAAAGAACTTTTAATTTATTTGAGGAAAAAACACAGATATATGTCAAGTCCAGTGACAATGAAATATTTTAAATATTAATTCAAGACAATAACAGACATGAGTAGCAACTAATTTATTGACCTACAGTTGTACACCTACACATGTCTAGATAGGAAATGTGTAGTGGCTTAATAATAGGACCTTTCAGGAAAATCAGAGTTGGTGTGAAGATGATCAAAGAAGACTTTAAGGAGCTGGAATTTGGTCTAGCAGGTGTGGAGGTGTACAAACTCACTGAAATGTGAGGAGAATGAATGGAAACTCTCTAAGCTGTCTTCTGTCTTTTCAGGGAAACAGGGGATGAGGCTATTTGTTTACTGTTTGTCTGTAGCACCCAGAACATTGCCCGACACATTATAGGTGCTCAGTAAATATTGACCAGATGACAAAATGAGTGAATTTGGTTGAATACATCAATTAGGGGTGTAACTGCAACCTTGGAAGAGTGATGATACATTCTGAAACATCACCTTTGGACTATTTGCTAGGTAATTGATAAGAGGGAAATAGCCTATTCATTTTCAATTATTAGGGACACTGGAAAATTTTCACTTTTACTTAAAATCTGTACTCTAAACTCTTTTCTGGGAGTTCAGAGAAATTGAAGGTAGATACTTTTGTGTCTGTACATTTCAGTGATAGAAACATGGGGTGACAAAAGTTCTGCAAATATTGAGAAGAGAGATAATAAGAAATACGTGGGAACATTGCTTTGAAACATCTGAAATGGCTCTATTATTACTTTCCTCTCTTTAATTCACTTTCTAGTCCTTGACTCTCCAGGGTCATCAGCAGCAGAAAACTTCAATAATTCCAGCAAATAACAGCAAAAATACATGAACAGAGTTTATTTTTAAGGGTTTGAACATTTTTATGTTAACTCTTTAATTAGATAAATCTTGTATAAATCTTGTATATTTATAGATTTTATGTTGTATAAATCTTGGGTTAAGGTTAACTTAAAGTTAACCTTAAAGAAACCTGCTTCATCCTTTGATTTCTTGGCCACTGGAGAAAAGAATCTAGCTAAAGGCTGAGAGTTGAGGTTAAATTTCTCTTTAACTGCAATTGCTTTGCCACCTTTGCTGACAAAGGTCTGTCTAGTCAAAACTATGGTTTTTCCAGTAGTCATGTACGGATGTGAGAGTTGGACTATAAAGAAAGATGAGCACCAAAGAATTGATGTTTTTGAACTGTGGTGTTGGAGAAGACTCTTGAGAGTCCCTTGGACTACAAGGAGATCAAACCAGTCAATCCTAAAGAAAGTCAATCCTGAATATTCATTAGAAGGACTGATGTTGAAGCTGAAACTCCAATACTTTGGCCACTTGATGCGAAGAACTGAGTCATTTGAAAAGACCCTGATGCTGGGAAAGATTGAAGGCAGGAGGAGATGGGGACGACAGAGGATGAGATGGTTGGATGGCATCACCGACTCGATGGACATGAGTTTGAGCAGGCTCCGGGAGTTGGTGATGGACAGGGAAGCCTGGTGTGCTGCAGTCCACGGGGTCGCAAAGAGTGGGAGCGACTGAGGGACTGAACTGAACTGAACTGCAGTTGCAAAGCCAGTAGAGGGTGCAGTGTACCTATCCTTTGATTTCTGGGATTGCAAATAAGTGCATAGGTTGGATACTCCTCAAATAGCCTAGATAAACAAGCCTTCATTTCATCTAGAGAGAAAGGAGCCTGGGACTATGATTTGGTCTTTGACGATCTTGATTTTGTGTTCAGGAGTTAGCAGATATATAGAATTGTTTTATTACCATTGAAGAATGCTGAGGAGGGTGCTTTATGAAGACTCTTTTTCTGTTTTGCTTCCCTGGTGAAAAGTCATTTGAGCATTTTGTACCAAGTCCGCAAAACACTGGCCTGATTAAACTCATCAACCAGATTAGATTCTGGGTATCCAGGATTGCTTGCGTAATGGGTTGGGCATTTTTGCTAATCCTTGAAATCTTTGATGTGGCTGCTGACTGGGAGCTGGGATGCATTCTTCCCCTCTGGCTCATCGGCTTCCATTCCATGAGTCTCCAGTGTCTGTGCTACTTTATCTCCACAGCTGACTTAGCAGCGATAGGACGCCTCCTGTTCTCTCCTTTCTTGCCTGACTCACTCCCACAGTGTTATTCTCCCCTAGCAACAGGGCGGTGGGCTGAGCAAATGAGGCAGCACCCCCCGCTTGCCAGCTCACCCTCTCCTGAAGCTGTCTGTTTATGCAACATTTTGCTCATTCTGTCTCCATCAGATTCTCCCAGTTTCCAGGTACTTATTCAGAGGGGTTCATGTGAGGGCTTTTCTTTCCCTTTGCTTATCTTTCAGCATGGAAATGAATGCAGTAATAGTATTATCAGTCCATCTTTTTAAGCATTTCTTGGGGATCTTATGCTTTTGACATTCACTTTTTGTCTTGTGATATCTCTTGTATTTCTTGAGCAGGTGTTTAAATCTGTCCTTTTAATTTAGCTTCCCACCCCCACCCCCCACCCCCCCGGTTTATGCTGTCTCTCTGCATCCAGCTAGAAGGTGAATTAATACTTGTGGCTGAAAAAGAAGCTCTTTTGACCTAGGATCCTGGTCTTCTACATGAGAGTTAAGGCCTTTCTCATTTGGCTAAAAGTATTTCAGAGAAAAAATATAGAAATTCANTCCCCCCCCCCCCCCCCCCCCCGGTTTATGCTGTCTCTCTGCATCCAGCTAGAAGGTGAATTAATACTTGTGGCTGAAAAAGAAGCTCTTTTGACCTAGGATCCTGGTCTTCTACATGAGAGTTAAGGCCTTTCTCATTTGGCTAAAAGTATTTCAGAGAAAAAATATAGAAATTCAATACTAATCAGTAATTCTGTCCTCTACCCTTCAGAGAAAAGGGATTTGTACTTTTTGGGGATCGACTTATTTTCTCCTTCCCTTTTGACAGATTTTGGTAAATGTTCAACTCCAATAATATGTTAACTTTTTCAGAGTTGATCCAGGTTAAAAAGTAAGTAGACCCTGTTTTGTTCTCCTTCTCCTTGGTTCTTTCTCACCATCACCTTTAGCCACTGCCCCTCTCCCATTTCTTTCTCCTACCAGGTCAGAATCTGCCCTCTGCTTGTTTCAGGTCAGTATGCTTGCAAGAATTCCAGTTTACTGCTTGGTTAATCACTAATCACTCTCACGTGACATGCTGTGTGAGATAGACTAACTGTTGGCTATTCTCAAAGTATAGCTGTAGTGACAAAATCATTGCAAATGTCTTTGGCTACTGTATTCAGAAAATATCTTAAATATATAAGAATTTGGAAAGCAGCTTTATCCTGTAAAGCAGTTTTACTCAATACTGCTGTTGGCTCAGAGATCAAGAAGGGATCTGAGTCTGTCTAATCTGTCTAATCCCCAGCACCAGGATTGTGATAGAAAAGTTAAGGTTTGTTTGCTTGTTTTTTCTTTTTTTGGCCATGCCGCATGACTTGTGGGATCTTAGTTCTCTGATCAGGGATTGAACCGAGGCCCTGGCAGTGAAAGCACTGAGTCTTAACCACTGGACCACCAAAAAAAAAATTCCTGGAAAAGTTCAGTTTTGAGGGTTGCTGAAGTGAAACAGGTTTGGAGAAGGACAGAAAACTAGAGGTTAAGATTATTATAATAGAGGGGAAGAACTGGGACAGAGAGCTCAGAATGAGGGACCATATTTTGTGAGGACTCCAGGTATGTCTTGTGTCAAAGGGAAATAAAGGCAGAGGGTTGTAGAGAGTGAAGATTAAAACCAGTTACCATGTCTAAGGAATCATTACTGTCGACTTGGGAGTTTCAGTTTGGTGAAGGAAATTCATCATTCTACTCTGAGATATAGAACTCTTATTGCCTTAGTTAATTATTTTGTCTGATGTTTATATAGTTACTTTAGCTTTTGCTTGTTGTATATATACTTAGTATATATATTTCCAGGCTTATCAACCTTTCATTTTAGGTGCATCACTTACAAACTATATAACATGGCTTCTGATTTAAAAACAAACAAACTCAGTTTTGGTTTCACGTGGTCCATTTAGCTTTACTATTTTGTCTCTTTTTTCCCTAACTCTCCTTTCTTTCCTTTTTTTAAAAAAAATTTAAATTCTTTCTTGACATCTATTCAATTTAGTTGTTTTATTTAAATTTTTAAATTGAAGTTTAGTTGATTTACAAGTTGTGTTAGTTTCAGGTGTATAGCAAAGTGGTTCAGTTATACATGTACATATATAAATATATGTATATAGTTTCTTTTTCATATTCTTTTCTCTTCTATGTAACTATAAAATATTGAGTATAGTCCTCTGTTCTATATAGTAAGTCCTTGTTGGTTATCTATTTTACATATATTAGTGTGTATATGTTAATCCCAAACTCCTAATTTATTCCTTCCCCTTTCCCCTTTAGTATTCCACATATAAGCAATATCATACAATATTCGTTTTTCTCTGTTTGGCTTACTTCACTTCGTTTGATAATCTCTAGGTCCAAAAAATAAAAAATCCAATCAGAAAATGGGCAGAAGATCTAAATAAATGTTTCTCCAAAGGAGACATATAGATGGCCACAGTGAAAGTAAAAGTGAAGTAACTCAATCGTGTCCGACTCTTTGTGACCTGTGGACCGTAGCCCACAAAGCTCCTCCGTCTATGGGATTCTCCAGGCAAGAATACTGGAGTGGGTTTGGGATTGTCCCAATCCAGGGATCGAACCCAGGTCTTCCACATTGCAGGCAGACGCTTTAACCTCTGCACCACCAGGGAAGCCCATAGATGGCCAAAGGACACATGAAAAGATGTTCAACATCACCAATTATTAGAGAAATGCAAATCAAAACTACAATCAGTTATCACCTCACACTGGTCAGAATGGCCATCACCAAAAGTCTACTAATAATAAATCCTGGAGAGGGTGTGGAGAAAAAGAAACCCTCCTATGCTATGGGTGGAAAAGTAAATTGGTACCAACTATGGAGAACAGTAGGCAGTTTCCTTGAAAACGTAAAAATAGAGACACCATGTGATCATGCAATCCCACTGCTGGGCATATATCTGGAGAAAAACATAATTTGTAAAGATATAGATATGTGCATCCTAATGTTCGTTGCAGCACTGTTCACAATAGCTAAGGCATGGATGCAACCTAAACGTCCATCATCTGGTTATTTGAATGAATGAATAAAGAAAATATGGTATATGTATATTGGAATGGAATACAATGGACTATTAATCATAAGAAAGAATGAAATAATTCCATCTGCAATGACATGATGTTTGTTTTTGAATTTTTTTCTAATTCACTGTTCACAATAGCTAAGGCATGGATGCAACCTAAACGTCCATCATCTGGTTATTTGAATGAATGAATAAAGAAAATATGGTATATGTATATTGGAATGGAATACAATGGACTATTAATCATAAGAAAGAATGAAATAATTCCATCTGCAATGACATGATGTTTGTTTTTGAATTTTTTTCTAATTCTGTTTTTGTTTGCAAGTTATGCCTTCTCTATTTTTGTGTCACTATCAAAGCTACTTTAATGTATATGCTTATCAAAGTTTAAGTTAATCAGTATCCTCATTGTTTTCTGATAAAAGAGACCTCAGAATGCTTAAACTCCATTCTCCTTCCCCTTTATATACTACTGCAGTTGTATTTTATCTCTAGAATGTTTTTTGCCACAAACCAGAGTATTATCATTGGTTTAGACAGAGAATTTTTAAAAATTTACTTGCCTATTTACTACTACAATATCTCTGCTCACCATTTGTTTTTACATTAAATCCTTTTGATGTTAGACAGTTCTCTTGTCTGAAGTATAGTCCTTATAATGTTTCAGTTATCTGAAAATGTCTTTATTGTACTTCATTCTTGAAAAGTATTTTTCTAGCATTTTATTATGAAAATTTTCAAACATACTGCAAAGTTGTAAGAGTATTGTAGTGAATACCCATATACTTACCTAGATTCTACCATTATTATTTGAAAAGGATATTTACTGGAAATAGAGTTCCAGTTTGCTGGTTATTTTCTTTCTTTCAGTGGCCTTTATTCTGACTTCCAGTGGCTGGATATCAAAAAGTTAGTCATCAACCCTAATGCCAATTCTCTGTAGATCTAGCTACCTTCTGTGGCTGTTTTTAAAAATTCTTTTCATCTCGACATTGTTCAGTGATGTGTCTAGTGTGTGTTTGCTTGGGTTTCACTGAGCACCATGATCTGAAGACTGATATCTGTCAGCAGTTCTGAAAAATCTTATCTCTTTAAATATAATTTATTCTTTATTATCACTAGTAATTCCTTCTGCAGCTACTTTAAGCTGACTCCTCCACTTAAGAGTCTTTGGACTGTCTAAAGCACTAAGAATTAGTACTGCAAACCCCACTGAGGACCACCTAGTGAGTTTCACTCCCAGGAGAGTTTTCCCTTCTCTCCCTTTCCTTAGCTTCAAAGATGGGGTGGGCAGGTTTACATGCTGTCCTCTTCCTGTGTGGTTGAGTTTAGCTCTTTTTCAGTTTTACTAGGTAGGTGATACCTGTGGGGCCTCAACTTTATGCAGGGATCTTCTATCACATTCTTCACCTTGGCAGAACTTGGGCTTCACCACCTCTCTCTCTGCACCACTTTCCTCCTGCTTCTGCTAAGTCACTTCAGTCGTGTCCAACTCTGTGCGACCCCATAGACAGCAGCCCACCAGGCTCCCCCGTCCCTGGGATTCTCCAGGCAAGAACACTGGAGTGAGTTGCCATTTCCTTCTCCATTGTGTGAAAGTAAAAAGTGAAAGTGAAGTCGCTCAGTCACGTCCGATTCCCAGCGACCCCAAGGACTGCAGCCTACCAGGCTCCTCCATCCATGGGATTTTCTAGGCGAAAGTACTGGAGTGGCTTGCTATTGCCTTCTCCGACTTTCCTCCTAGAAGACACGAAAAGAGAAACTCAGTCGCTCTAGGAATGCACCAGAAACTTCAGGTAATGGCAGATCTGGCATTTTCCTCTTCCTCAGAATTGGTACAAGTTAAGTAACTCACATATAGAGATTCCGGGTGGACCTGGCTGGATAAAATAGGCAAAAGCATCATGACTCATTTCAATGCATGATGATCAGAAAAGTAAATCCAAGGAAAGCTTCTTCCAATCAAGTGTGGGACCATCTGTGGACATAGATTCTGGGATTTAGCTCTCAATTACTTGACCTCATCAACGGTGATGAGGAAAACATAACTTTTAGAAATGATCACTAATGCAGAGATTATAAATAATCGTTCATACAGCAAAACAGGGGCTTCCCAGGTGGTAAAGAATCAGCTTGCCATTGCAAGAGATGTAAGAGACGCAGGTTTGATCCCTGGGTTGGGAAGATCCCCTGGAGGAGGGCACAGAAACCCACTACAATATTCTTGCCTGGAAAATCCCATGGACAGAGGAGCCTGGCAGGCTACAGTCCATAGAGAGCAGAGTCAAACACAACTGAAGTGACTTAGCATGCATATACAGAGCAATGGGGCTCCATAAATACCAGGTTAATTTGAAATGTTCATTTCTATTCTAGGTAAGCTTTCTAAGCATATGGAAACTTCTTTTTTTCATATCAAGTTGTTTTTTGGGGAACCAGATGTAATCTCAGGACTTTTTTTTTCATTCTAATTGTTACAACTGTGTTTATACTAGCTAAAACTATGCATGTTATTTATAGCAGAGGTTATCTGTGTCACTTTATCAATCATCATCAATACTTGATGCTGCTGCTGCTAAGTCACTTCAGTCGTGTCCGACTCTGTGTGACCCCATAGACGGCAGCACACCAGGCTCTGCTGTCCCTGGGATTCTCCAGGCAAGAACACTGGAGTGGGTTGCCATTTCCTTCTCCAATACTTAATAGTTTCTGTAAGTATTTCAGGATACAAATTAAATATCCCTTGCCACTTGACTACATTTCTTTTGGTAGCTTATGCCAACTATGTTTTGACCATATCTAAAAAACTTATGCTGTAATTTGTTCTTTCGGAATATATTAGGTATACTTTGGCAGTTAATGAAAAGAGATATGCTTCATGAAGTTTTAAGTATTTACATTCTTATATCATCTTAATATATGACTCAATGGAAACACACACATATGTACAAAGAAGAACTGTAAATGGATCTATGCTTTTTGCATTAGGAGAGTAAAGCAAATGATGACAGCATACTACAGTGCTGTGTTGCTATTTATACTTCCTAAATCATGTAACTGTAGTGGATTTTAGCTACATTTCTCATGTAACAAGTTGGTAATTATGAAAACAATGGAAACAGTGACAGACTTTAATTTTTTGGGCTCTAACATCACTGCAGATGGTGACTGCAGCCATAAAATGAAAAGACACTTGCTCCTTGGTAGAAAAGCTATGACAAATCTAGACAGTATATTAAAAAGCAGAGATATTTCTTTGCCAACAAAGGTCCATATAGTCAAAGCTATGGCTTTTTCAGTGGTTAGGTATGGATGTGAGAGTTGGACTATCAAGAAAGCTGAGCACCAAAGAATTGATGATTTTGAACTGTGATGTTGGAGAAGACTCTTGAGAGTCCCTTGGACTGCAAGGAGATCCAACCAGTCCATCCTAAAGGAAATCAACCCTGAATATTCATTGGAAGGACTGATGCTGAAGCTCCAATACTTTGGACACCTGATGCAAAGAGCTGACTCATTGGAAAAGACCCTGATGCTGGGAAAGGTTGAAGGCAGGAGGAGAAGGGGACAATAGAGGATGAGATG
>SJYX01004332.1:339697-357990 GCA_006410675.1 Oreotragus oreotragus
GTAGTTTGAGCATTCTTTGGCATTGCCTTTCTTTGGAATTGGAATGAAAACTGACCTTTTCCAGTCCTGTGGCCACTGCTGAGTTTTCCAAATTTGCTGGCATATTGAGTGCAGCACTTTCACAGCATCATCTTTCAGGATTTGAAACAGCTCAACTGGAATTCCATCACCTCCACTAGCTTTGTTCTTAGTGATGCTTTCTAAGGCCCACTTGACTTCACATTCCAAGATGTCTGGTTCTAGATTAGTGATCACATCATCATGATTATCTGGATCATGAAGATCTTTTTTGTACAGTTCTTCTGTGTATTCTTGCCACCTCTTCTCAATATCTTCTGCTTCTGTTAGGTCCATACCATTTCTATCCTTTATCGAGCCCATCTTTGCATGAAAATTTCCCTTGGTATCTCTAATTTTCTTGAAGAGATCTCTAGTCTTTCCCATTGTGTTCTTTTCCTCTATTTCTTTGCATTGATCACTGAAGAAGGCTTTCTTATCTGTTCTTGCTATTCTCTGGAACTCTGCATTCAGATGCTTTTATCTTTCCTTTTCTCCTTTGCTTTTCGTCTCTCTTCTTTTCACAGCTATTTGTAAGGCGGCCTCAGACAGCCATTTTGCTTTTTTGCATTTCCTTTCCATGGGGATGGTCTTGATCCCTGACTCCTGTCCAATGTCACGAACCTCCTTCCATGATTCATCAGGCACTCTATCTATCAGATCTAGGCCCTTAAATCTATTTCTCATTTCCACTGAATAATCATAAGGGATTTGATTTAGGTCATATCTGAATGGTCTAGTGGTTTTCCCTACTTTCTTCAATTTAAGTCTGAATTTGGATATCTCTTACTGTAGTAGATTTTAAAAAGGCAATTTTTTTCTGTAAACCCAAACATAATGCACTATGTTTTGGGTTAGCATTTTCTTTCACAATACTTAAACCACTACAAATAACCAGCAATCAAAGGACTACTACATTAATCTTTATGTACTGCCACATTACTTAAAGTGGGGTTCCTGAGTTAGAGGGTATGCTTTTTAAATTTTTTAATAGAGAGTGGCAGATGGCCTTCCCTAAGAGGTAAAGCAATTCATATTACCTTGTTTGCTCAAGCTGTTAATATTACTTTAGAAAGGGACATTTAGGGAATATGCTGACTTTAACCTGCCACCTTTCTATCTGGCTCCTTATTTTAAAAAATGATATAAATAAATAGCTTAAATTATTCCCATCTGATCTTAATTTGTTCTTGAGATGAGAACTTATAAATTGTATACAGTCCAAACACAAGTCCCCTTTAGCTCCTGCTCAGATAGATTTTTTTTTACCCATTTTCTCCAAATTGCTATAAGAGATGAATGGGACTTGTGGGTTTAGAAGACAAACAGATGGAACAATTGCAAGAGTAGATGTTTCTCTGTTTGGATCACAAGGAGGAAAACACACATTAACTTTTATCACAGCTCTTGATTAGGTAGCTTTTTCAGTTAGGTTTTCTATCTCTGGTGATTTACCTATTGTTGAAGAATAAGTTGAACAATATTATGGAGCTAGAGTGAGATGGGAGGGGAAGGAAATGAAAAGGCAGCAAAGTAAAGAAGGTTAGTTTGAATTCCAAGTTGTAATCTCCTATGTGCCTGATGCACTGTGGGATCTAAATGAGTACTTACTGACATTTAGAGGTAGTATAAGACCTCCTTTGCTCCTACATTGAATAAAAGACCTATTTTTAACTGAAAGATGAAGTGATACTCAGCACTTTCTGTGCTGACTCTGGAAAGAGGTTTTCTGTTGTGATTCTGCAGAGGATGGGTTAAAAAAACACACCTAACTGATAAAATGTGTGCTAGGTCCCTCAGTCATGTCTGATTCTTTGTGACCCCATGGACTGTATCCCACCAGAATTCTCTGTTCAGGGGATTTTCCAGGCAAGAATACTGGAGTCAGTTGCCATGCCCCCCTCCACAGGATCTTCCTGACCCAGGGAAAGAAATCTGTGTCTCCTGTTTGGCAGATGGATTCTTTACCACTGAGCTACCTGCAAAGCTGCAACTAGTAAAGTGAGACTTGGTTAAAACATTGGCTTTCACTTAAAAAATTATGTACAGCCTGTTAAATATCGAATGTTTGTGTTTCCTCACATTCATATGTTGAAGCTCTACTCTCCAATATGATGTGTATTTGGAAATTGGGCCTTCATTGGGAAGTAATTAGGGTTAGATGAGATCATGAAGGTGGGTTCTTGGTCCAGTGAGATTAGTGCTTTTTAAAATAGATACCACAGACTGCCCTCTCTCTCTCACTTCATGCACTTGTAGTGAACAAAGACCAAATGGAAAAACAGCAAGAAAGAAGCTGCATATGAGTGAGGAAAAGTGGTCCTATCTGTAACTAGGATTTATCATTGTCTGTGCATGCATGCATGCTGTTGCTTCAGTCATGTCCATCTTTTGCAACCCCATGGACTGTAGCCTACCGGGGTCCTCTGTCTATCGGATTCTCCAGGCAAGAATCCTGGAGTGGGTTGCCATGACCTCCTCCAGAGGAGCTTCCCAACCCAGGGATGCAACCCAGGTCTCTTATGCCTCATGCACTGGCAGGTGGGTTGTTTATCACTAGTGCCACCTGGAAAGCCCATCATTGTCTGAAATCATATTATGTTCATGGATTGATTGTCTATAAGTCTAGAATGTAAACTCCATTGAAGACTTGTTTTTTCTCTTTAGTGTTGTATCCCTGAAACTCACAAATAGTGCCTGGCACATAGTAAGTGCTCAATAAATATTTCTTGAACAAGAGAATGAACTAACTGGAAACCAGACTAATTTCCCAAGTTCGAGTCCTTCTCTCAGACACAAGTCTAATATTCTAAAAGTTCTGAGTAAGATCATTCCCCTATTCTGGCCAATATCCACACAGAGATTGTAAATAGCCCATAAACCCTGGGTCTAAATCAAGGAACACTTGCCTGGGATTCCAGGGCTCAATCCTTCATGAGTCCTCTGTTCCCATTGCCCACCTACCTGATCATGGTGGACTCCTTTGTCTGTATGGTAGACTTCATCTCACCTCTGTTTCTAGCAGCTGATGCTTGCCTGTGTTTTCCACATCCACCTGATGGTCTCGTCCTAGTTTACACTGACTCCCAGCCTAGCCCAGTCAAATCCACTTGATGTTTCTCAAAGAATGGTAGAAGATATGGTGTAGATGGTATATTTTCATTTTTTATGATGTGTTTGTGCTTTGATATGGATTATAGTAGGATTCACATATCAAACAAATTTAAGTAAGAGTATGGGGATGATCTGGAGGGAAGATGTGGGGTGGGAGGTNAGATATGGTGTAGATGGTATATTTTCATTTTTTATGATGTGTTTGTGCTTTGATATGGATTATAGTAGGATTCACATATCAAACAAATTTAAGTAAGAAAGATCACATAGTGCATGATTTATTTGGTGATGTTGACTTTATTCTACTTGTTTATTTAATCCCACATATTTTTAAAAATTATAGACCTATTTGTTTTTGCCTGTGCTGCCTACTTGTTGCTTTGCATGGGCTTTCTCTAGTTGCTATGAGCAGGCGCTACTCTTCATTGAAGTGTGCGGTTTCTCACTGAGGTGGCTTCTCCGGTTGTGGACCACAGACTCTGTGTTCATGGGCCTCAGTAATTGCAGCAAGCAGGCTCAGGAGTTAGGGCACACAGGCTTAGTTGTTCCACGGCATACAGAATCTTCCCAGACTAGGGACAAACCTGTGTCCCCTGCATTGGCAGGCAGACTCTTGTCCACTGCACTACCTTGGGAGTCCTATTTAAGCAACTATTGAAGTAGAGTTGATTTACAGAGTTGTGTTAGTTTCAGGTATACAGCAGAGTGATTCAGTTTTATATAGAGATATTCAGATTCTTTTCCCTTATAGATTATTACAGAGTATCAAGCATAGTTCCTTGTGTTATACAGTAGGTCCTTATTGGTTATCTGTTTTATATACAGTAATGTGTTTATATCAATTCTAAACTCCTAACATATTCCCCCACTTTGGTAACCATAACTTGTTATGTCTGTGGGACTATTTCTGTTTTGCCTATTAGGTCATTTGTATCATTTTTTTAGCATCCACATAAAAGTGATAAACAAGTCTTTAGGTCCATACATGTTGTTGCNCACTTTGGTAACCATAACTTGTTATGTCTGTGGGACTATTTCTGTTTTGCCTATTAGGTCATTTGTATCATTTTTTTAGCATCCACATAAAAGTGATAAATAAGTCTTTAGGTCCATACATGTTGTTGCCAATGGCATTATTTCATTTTTTCATGGCTGGAGTAATATTCCACATTACAAATAGCATACTGTATGATTCTTTAAAAAGAAAAAAACAGGCTGAAAGAGGCCGATTTATAGGGACAAGAATCAGATCTCTGATTGCCAAAACCTGGGGAAAGGGGTGGATATGGACAATAAAAATAGGCCCAAGGGAAATTCTGGGATGATAGAAATATGTATCTTGATTGTGGTGATGGTTACACAACTGTGTTTATTAAAATTTATCAAACTCAACACCTTAAAAGCCTGAATTTTACTGTGTGTAGACTATATCTCAATAACCTGCCAAAAATCAAATCAAAAGCATTAGTTTGAAGACAATATCCAACGTTTAACTGTAAAGGTGGTATGAAGCAATGGTAAAAGATGGCAAGCAAATGATCAGAAATTGTAAAACAGTGTATTTAATGATATTTCAAAACTGGAGCATTGCTTAATATTGCATTAGATCATTACTTAGAGTATTATTGTCTCCCTCTGTTTTATATTTCATCTGTGGGTTGAACATCATTTCAGGTCCCTATGGCCTTCTCTAGCCCCTACTGCTGTAGGACTCTGACCAGTTAAACTTGTGTGCCACTCAACTGTGTCTTGCTTCAGACAATCAAACCACTTGATTCCTACTGATGTGTACCAACTCATTGGAAAAGACCCTGATGCTGGAAAAGATTGAGGGGAGGAGAAGAGGCTGACAGAGGATGAGACGGTTAGATAGCATCACTGACTCAATGGACATGAGTTTGAGCAAACTCTAGGAGACAGTGAGGGACAGGGAGGCCTAACATGATTACAGCCATGGGGTCATAAAGAGTCAGACAAAACTTTGTGACCGAACACAGCAACAATACATAATGTAGGGCTTCCCAAGTGGCACTAATGGTAAAGAACCTGCCTACCAATGCAGGAGACATGAGACGTGGGTTCAATCCCTGGTCAGGAAGATCCCCTGGAGGAGGGCATGGCAACCCACTCCAGTATTCCTGCCTGGAAAATTCCATGGACAGAGGAGCCTGGCAGGATATAGTCCATAGGGTCGCACAGAGTTGGACATGACTTAGCAACTTAGCATGCATGCATACATAATATAACATTTACTTTATTAATTGAGATATAATTGACATATAACTTCATATTAGTTCCAGGTGTACAACATGATAATTTGCTATTTGTATATATTGCAAAATGATCACAACAGTAAGTCAGTATCCATCAGCTCATACAATTAAACTTTTTTCTTATTATGAGAACTTTTAAGATCTGCTCTCTTTCAAACATATAATACAGTATTATTAACTATAGTCACCACATTGTACATGTGGAAGTTTGTACCTTTTGATCACTTTCATGCACTTTCTTGCAACTGCCAGTCTTTTCTCTGTATTTATGAGTTCAGTTTTTTTTTTAAATTTCACATTAACAAGATCATACACTATTTGTCTTGCTATGTCTGACATTTTACTTAGCATAATGCCCTTAAGGCCCATCCATATTATTATAAATGGCAGGATTTTCTTCTTTGTTATGGCTGAATAATATTCCTATGTATGTGTGTGTATATCATATTTAAACCATTTTAAAGTATACAGTTCAGTTGTATTAAAAACATTTTATTGTTATGCAAATATCACCACCATCCATCTCCAGAACTTTTCATTTTATACAGCTGAACCCCCATTTACATGAAATAATAACTCTTTATCTTAATACCCATCCCACACCCCAGTAATGTTTTGTTCATTAACTTTGCCTTGGTTACTGCTTTCTGGGTAACCAACACCCAAACTCTGTTCCATACCCAGTCTGCCTTTCTCATAACTTGTTATGTCTGTGGGACTATTTCTGTTTTGCCTATTAGGTCATTTGTATCATTTTTTTAGCATCCACATAAAAGTGATAAACAAGTCTTTAGGTCCATACATGTTGCTGCAAATGGCATTATTTCTTTTTTTCGTGGCTGGAGTAATATTCCACATTACAAATAGCATACTGTATGATTCTTTAAAAAGAAAAAAACAGGCTGGAAGAGGCCGATTTATAGGGACAGGAATCAGATCTCTGATTGCCAAAACCTGGGGAAAGGGGTGGATATGGACAATAAAAATAGGCCCAAGGGAAATTCTGGGATGATAGAAATATGTATCTTGATTGTGGTAATGGTTATACAACTGTGTTTATTAAAATTTATCAAACTCAACACCTTAAAAGCCTGAATTTTACTGTATGTAGACTATATCTCAATAACCTGCCAAAAATCAAATCAAAAGCATTAGTTTGAAGACAATATCCAACGTTTAACTGTAAAGGTGGTATGAAGCAATGGTAAAAGATGGCAAGCAAATGATCAGAAATTGTAAAACAGTGTATTTAGTGATATTTCAAAACTGGAGCATTGCTTAATATTGCATTAGATCATTACTTAGAGAATTATTGTCTCCCTCTGTTTTATATTTCATCTGTGGATTAAACATCATTTCAGGTCCCTATGGCCTTCTCTAGCCCCTATTGCTGTAGAACTCTATAACCAGTTAAACTTGTGTGCCACTCAACTGTGTCTTGCTTCAGACAATCAAACCACTTGATTCCTACTGATGTGTACCAACTCGTTGGAAAAGACCCTGATGCTGGAAAAGATTGAGGGGAGGAGAAGAGGCTGACAGAGGATGAGACGGTTAGATAGCATCACTGACTCAATGGACATGAGTTTGAGCAAACTCTAGGAGACAGTGAGGGACAGGGAGGCCTAACATGATTACAGCCATGGGGTCATAAAGAGTCAGACAAAACTTTGTGACCGAACACAGCAACAATACATAATGTAGGGCTTCCCAAGTGGCACTAATGGTAAAGAACCTGCCTACCAATGCAGGAGACATGAGACGTGGGTTCAATCCCTGGTCAGGAAGATCCCCTGGAGGAGGGCATGGCAACCCACTCCAGTATTCCTGCCTGGAAAATTCCATGGACAGAGGAGCCTGGCAGGATATAGTCCATAGGGTCGCACAGAGTTGGACATGACTTAGCAACTTAGCATGCATGCATACATAATATAACATTTACTTTATTAATTGAGATATAATTGACATATAACTTCATATTAGTTCCAGGTGTACAACATGATAATTTGCTATTTGTATATATTGCAAAATGATCACAACAGTAAGTCAGTATCCATCAGCTCATACAATTAAACTTTTTTCTTATTATGAGAACTTTTAAGATCTGCTCTCTTTCAAACATATAATACAGTATTATTAACTATAGTCACCACATTGTACATGTGGAAGTTTGTACCTTTTGATCACTTTCATGCACTTTCTTGCAACTGCCAGTCTTTTCTCTGTATTTATGAGTTCAGTTTTTTTTTTTTTTAATTTCACATTAACAAGATCATACACTATTTGTCTTGCTATGTCTGACATTTTACTTGGCATAATGCCCTCAAGACCCATCCATATTATTATAAATGGCAGGGTTTTCTTTGTTATGGCTGAATAATATTCCTATGTATGTGTGTATATATCATATTTAAACCATTTTAAAGTATACAGTTCAATTGTATTAAAAACATTTTATTGTTATGCAAATATCACCACCATCCATCTCCAGAACTTTTCATTTTATACAGCTGAACCCCCATTTACATGAAATAATAGCTCTTTATCTTAATCCCCATCCCACACCCCAGTAATGTTTTGTTCATTAACTTTGCCTTGATTACTGCTTTCTGGGTAACCAACACCCAAACTCTGTTCCATACCCAGTCTGCCTTTCTCCTTTACTAAAATGGAGAATCTATGAAAAATAGCTTTACTAAGTTGGGACATGAACTATAGTTTTTGTTCCTTTATTTCTTCTTTCTTGGATTGATTTCTTCTCCTTTAAAAAATTCATTTAGCACAAGGGTGGGGATTCTCCTGTGCTTTTGCATATGGTGTGTCCTCTTGAGCATTCTGTTTTGCTCAATGGGAGAAACTGACCTTATATTAACTTTATATTGAAAAGAACAAGGTTGCTATATGGGGACAATGCAAATTTTTCATTAATTTTTAAGCTATATGATATTTACAAATACTGGCTAAGTGCTTCGGGATCTCTAGGGGATATGAATCTATTCTCCTCTATCTATGGTTTCTTTGGAAAAGTCTGAAAAGACCAGTGTTAGAGCCACCCCTTAGCCTCTTTGGCTTTAGTCTCTTTTAGTAAGTGAACTTGAACATGGCGGTCTTCTGTCCCTTTCCAATGACTTTGAGTGTTCCTGACCTTGCCTTGGCCACTTGATTCTCACTTCTTGCGTTCTTGACCTTTCTTCTTCTTCTTTTCTGATTCTTTCTGATTCAGAATTTTTTTTTTTTGCCTGCACCTCACAACTTATTGGGATTTTAGTTCCCTGACAAGGGATTGAACCCTGGGCCCTCAGTAGTGAGAGCTTGGAATCCTAACCACTGGATCACCAGGGAATCCCTTGGTTTAGATTTTTTATCTCTAAGTTTTTACTGATCTAAACTCTGTTTAAAAATCTCAGCCTAAGGCACCTGGATCCTCCTGACATTTGGGCAAAATGAAAGTGAAGGCTGAAAACCATACAAGACTTTTGGTTCCTTGGACATCATTTCCTCATTCTTGCTTTTACTCCTGTGCTTCTTTCTCTCCATGTTTTGGATTATCTCCATGCAGTTATTTTAAATGGATGTTTCATAGGCAGCCTTTGCATTTCAAAATGTCTCCATACTTTCTTGTTTTGCAGGCAAGCTTTTCTTACTAGGGTTGCTGCCGTATGCTAATTTACTGTCCTTTAACAATAAGATTTCTTGTTTTCCCCAGATTTTTCAAAACCTGAGAATTAAATTTCCAGAAAGGCCAAACCACTGCATTTCATCTTGCCTAATTTGTCATTTGGGCAGGCTTCCCGCTGCAAAATCAGCATGAAGGGTTTTTTTTTTTTTTTTTAAAGAAAAATAAAGCAGTATGATTCTTTGGCACACTCACCATGACTTTCCTACCAATCTGATAAAATTCCATCCCTCCACTCCCCAAAAGCCAAATTTGAGCTAAACTTTCAATTTTTCTTTTTTTTTGAAATGAGTTAAACAAATGCACTCAATTTTGGGAAACATCTCTAAGCAAGGCAGGCTGAGCTACATTCCTGCATTTCTCATGCTGTAGTGGGAAAAGTTCATGAATATAAGCGAATGCTTTTCTAAAGTTATCTGTGAAGGGAAAGGAATAATTACTTCTGTGTGGTTCAAACCTGGGCACCATCCAGGTCCCCCCAATTAGCTGTGAGAACAGTGCCTGCTATTGTGTATCAGGTTTACCTTGAATTCTCGAAGGACTCGTGCTTTTCTGATCACTATGAATATTAGAAAGCAGGATCCTACAAGATTCTTCTTTCTTGTGTTGGAGCAAAAGGGGCCCATATAACCACAAGAGAGCTTTTGAGACAAACAACTGCTATAAGCATTTAATTGCCAGGGGTGGAAAGGGAATGGTTATGTCACTTTTAATAGAAAAAATCAGAAACTTCTGCATTATGAGGGTGGCTGGATATAGATAGTTTTTCATTCATGGGGAAATGGTGGGAGTTTTAAACTTTATTTTTTCTTTACTTGGGTAGCCCTGTTTTTCAGTTTTGCTTGCCCTTCCAAAGTCACACTGGCTTAGGGGTAATATGAAGATGAAAATAAGTCACGAATAGGCTCTACCTCTACAAACTCTGAAAATTCCAGATTCTCAAATTCTTCTAAAATGGTGTTGGAAGAAGTCCACATGGACTCATGTGCTTCCTGGATGCTACGTGGCGCCTGCCATTTCCCTCCTTTTCAGGTGTGGCTCACACTGGAAGGCAAAGGCTGGCGCTTTTTTGTTTTCCTTTTCTGATGACCCTGACACCTAGTGTTAAGGCTCTGGTGTCTGTGGTGGGAGCTTGTTGTTAATCCTCACCTGTCATGACACCACTGCCAGTTGGGCTGCCTGCCGCAGTGGTGGCACTTGGCAGATCTCATGCTAGGGCTGCCGGTGGCGCTTGCTCATGGTGCTCACCTCTGCACAGAGGTAGTTCTGGGAAAGCCATTGACTCCTCTGTGCTCTCAATGCCCCATGGAGTGTCTGTGGGTGTTTCTTTCCTTTCAATAAATCTATCTCAACTTAGGACACGAGGCATGTGTCCTTAAGACTGGAAGGGTAATCTGTGCAACAGGCACATATTTTTTTCAGAAATCACCTTCCTCTCTTATTTGGCTCCTTATTGTGAAATGGACCTAGCATCATTACCCTTGGTAATTTCCCCTGTGACTCCTTTGACCCTGGTTCACATAGCCTCTGTTCTTAGTTATGCCTGGGTATGTCTTAGTCTTAGGGTGAGAACAATTGAACTTGCATAACTGCACGTACTTGACTCCATTCCATGTAGGTGCAATTAGATGAGCTAAGAATGTAGCATTCTGCAAGACCTGTCCAACACACGGATCAGAATGAGGTCTTTTCCTCACCTACCTAGGCAAGGACAAGCCTATGTTTTGTGTATATGTGGGTGTGGTGAGGTAGAAATTCTAGAGTCCATTTCAGCATATCTTTTGCACAATAACTCTCAAATACATGGTTCCAGTCTAGACCTTTCTCTGTGTCTGATTCTCATCTTCCCAACAAAATGATTCTCCTCTTATGAGCCCTGTTTCCATCAGTGGACCAACAAGTTTCTGTGCTAGAATCACCCTTACATCCTCCAACCCCCCACAACCAAAAACAGTTACCAAATTAAACACTAAACCTCTGATAATTCTAATATTAGTGGAGAGGAATAAAAGGTAAGGACTATGAGACCTTTCAGGAAAAAACTACTGGACAATAATAATCTCATAATTGAAACATTGAAGTAATACTCCTGTCTGAATAGGAGGAAAATATTTCCCTTGTGAATATCATGGATGGAACCAGTCAAAATTATTTTCCTATCACTTATTAATATCTTCAGCATTTTGGCCACCTGATGCGAAGAGCTGACTCCTTTGAAAAGACCCTGATGTTGGGAAAGATTCAAGGCAGGAGGAGAAGGGGACGACAGAGGATGTAATGGTTAGATGGCATCACCAACTCAATGGACATGAGTTTGGGTAAACTCTAGGAGCTGGTGATGGACAGAGAGGCCTGGTGTGCTGCGGATCATGGGATTGCAAAGAGTCAGACACGACTGAGCTACTGAACTGAACTGATTAATATCTTCTATAGCCAAAACAATGTAGGCTTTATCTTGACCGTATTTAGGACATGGAAAAGAATATATTGTCCTAAAAATAAGCATACTTGAGGAGTACACATTTAGTGAAATTGCTGCAAATGTGTATGTTTTCCCCTTTAGTGCAAGGTAAGGAAATTACTGGGTGTAATTGCTTAGAAAATGGTGACTGTATCCTGTGTTGTATACTTAAATACATTTTATAGGATTTAAAAAGAATTGATGACCCATCTGTAAATGTCCCTTAAGAAATTATTCAAGATAGAAGGTAGATCTATTTGCTGATAGCTGTCTAGGTCTGTTGAAAGCAGGAAGGTCTCTGAGCCATCCAGGATTCCCTGGGGTCCTGAGCAGGGGAAAGGAAGCCTCCCATTCAGATGGACTCCTTGTTTTCTGTGACTAGAGACCAAGGGTGATATGGGCTTCATCCTGTCTGTAAGTTCGGTTGAATATGGAATTGAGTGATGGATGAACCCACTGAGGAAAGCCTTGCCTCATCAGAACCAGTAAATTAACAGTTTAACCAACTGAACATCAAATTAAACTAGTTAAACATCTAACCAAACTACTTCTAAACTTCTGCTGCAAACCCTGATTGTTCTCTGCAGGTTAGTTTTATGAGTGCAAATAGCTGCAGAAGATTTCAGGTATCTTGGGATATCTGCTGTTATCTTGAGATACCTATTCTAGAACAAGGTAAAAAGACCCTTTAAGATGTTTAGAAGTTCTTTACTTCTATTTCTCACATTAAAATGGAGTCTTAGGTCCTGCTGCTACTGCTACTGCTGCTAAGTCACTTCAGTCGTGTCCGACTCTGTGTGACCCCATAGACGGCAGCCCACCGAGCTCCCCCATCCCTGGGATTCTCCAGGCAAGAATACTGGAGTGGGTTGCCATTTCCTTCTCCAATGCATGAAAGAGAAAAGTGAAAGTGAAGTCGCTCAGTCTGTCCGACTGTTAGCGACCCCATGGACTGCAGCCCACCAGGCTACTCCGTCCATTGGATTTTCCAGGCAAGAGTACTGGGGTGGGGTGCCATTGTAAAACTATAATATAATTCATACTCTGGTTGAAGAGAGAGTTATAATTTTCCAAAAGCAAACTATCTTGAGAGTTCAGTAAGGGGTTCCGTTACTGAAACAATATTTTGCAGTTTTCAGTCCTGCAACCAAAGGACTACTGAACATTGATTTATTTACAATGAGGCATTAGTACAAAGCTTAGTTAAGTCAGCACAAATAAATGTTGAGCCAGAGGAGTTTTGGGTATTGGCTTTCCAGCCTAATAGTTACATGGCTTTAGACAACTGATTTAAATATGCTTTTTTTTTTGTCCTTCATTTCTTCATTTACTTAGATTTTATTTGATTTTTTTCCACACTGTTTCATAGTCTTCTGGACATAGATATGTAAATATTTTGTTAGATTTATTAGATATTTCATTTTTTGGTGCTATTGTAAATGGTATTTTTAAAAATTCAGTCCTAAATACCTGGAACCAACATAATATTGTATATCAAATATATTTCAATAAAATTCATTAGTCAAAAATGTCAATTCTGATTGTTCATTATTAGTGTAGAGAAAATACACTGACTTTTGTGTATTGACACTGTACTTTGCTATTTGTTTTCTCTGTTCACTGTCATCAAGACATGAGATATTGAATCCATTTCCACTTCCCTCTACCCACCATGATACTGCAGATTTCTTTTTATCCTTTTTCCTTAAAGTGATTTTATTGTTGTAAGAATGCTAAAATTTTAATACACAATACAGTATAGTTATCTAAATGAACAATGTTGAACAGCAGATCTTTTGAATTTATTTGTCTTGCATAACTGAAACTATACCCATTGAACATCAAAGACCTAAAGATTCTGAACTTCAGTGTTTCTTTTTCTTAGTGTCAATAGGTTTTATTGGAACACAGCTACACACACTAACTTCTGCATCATGTATGGCTGCTTTTGCATTGGAATGCAAGCTTTTTCACCCATCTTTATTGAGATATAATTTACATATAACAGTATAAGTTTAAGGCATACAATATGACGATTTGATATATGTATACAGTTGTGCAATGATTGCCCCAATAAGGTTAGTTAGCACTTCCATCTTAGATCTCAGAAACATATTCATCTTAGCACTTTCTGTCAATATCACCCCTTTGCTCCACCTCTAAACCTCTGACAACCATCATTCTGGTTTCTGCTCTGGTGAGTTTCACTTTTAAAAGTTCCACATGAGTGAGACCAAATAGTATTTGTCTTTCTCTGAGACTTACTCTACTTAGCATATTGCCCTCAAGGTCCATCCATGTCACAAAAGGCAAGCTTTCCTTCTTTTTATTAACTGAATAATATTTCATTGTATTTATAAACCACATCACTTTATCCCTTCATCTGTTGGTGAACACTTGAGTTGTTTCCATGTTTTGCCTGTTGAGAATTATGCTGCAGTGAACATGGAGTGCAGATATTGCTTCAAGAGAGTGATTTCATTTCCTTTGGATATCTACCCAGAAGTGGGATTGCTGGATCAGATGGTAGTGCTCTTTCAGTTGTTTGAAGAACCTCCATGCTGTTCCCCATATAGGCTGCACCAATTTATATTCCTACCAACAGAGTACAAGATCAAGCTGTGTTTCTTATCTATGAAAAGGAGCAAATAATACCTACCTAAATTGTCAAGGCTAGGTTTAACATAATGCTTGTAAATCATTTATGGTAGAGTGCTGTGCTTCCTGTGAACAGAAGCTATTATTGACTACCTTAATTCTGGAGGTGATGAGAACAGTCCTGAATGGAGTTGTTGTCGGTGGAGTGTTTGATTCTGAAGCTAGTACTGACATGTGTGTGTGCGTGCATGCTCATTTGTGTCCAACTCTTAGCAACCCCATGGACTGTAGCCTGCCAGACTCCCCACCTGTTGAATTTTTCAGGCAAGAATATTGCAGTGAGTTGCCATTTCCTACTCCAGAGGATCTTCCTGATTCAGAGACTGATCTCACATCTCTTGAGTCTCTTGCACTGGCAAGTGGATTCTTTACCACTCTGCCACCTGGGTAGCCCATAGCACTCATATGTTATATTCTAAGTGTTTGTATGCCATTTTCTCCCACTAGACTGTGAATTCCTTAAAGGCAGGTAGGGCCTTATTGATCTCTGACACCTACTAGGATTCAGAAGCTTGTTTCTAAATAAGTAAATAATGAACTCAGATCCTTAACTCAGAACTGCTTAAAATTATTTAATAAATAATTTGAAGAAGTCTAGATGTTAGGCTTTTTTCTCTCCTCTTTCTACCTTCTTTGACTAAAAAGCAAGGAATCTGGACATTTGGCCTGAGGGAGATTTTGGTAAAGCAATTAACTAGAAATATACTATTAAATATCAAACCCACTACAAATTAGGATGAATCTAAGAACTGTGTTTTATGAGAATTCTTATATTGTTTTTTCATGATTTTTCTTTGAAACTATTTTAACAATTTGCCATAAGTATATTTTGGGTTTAGTCAATTTGTTGTACTGGATGTTTCCCCTAGAGGTAGTGGTTTTATTGAATAAAACTCACTCGTTCCATATCAAATCTACAATCTAAGATTATTAAATGTATTTTTCTTTTTTCTTTTTTTTTTACTTTCTAGCCTGAATTGGAACCTTATGGACATTGAATCTAGAAACATATGCTGATGTGATTTATATGCAGAAAATCTCTGTTCATATTATTAACAAAATCACTATTGTGCTCCAATCTTTGTTCTCTGGGGATGAATCTTAGTAAATCACTTCCTGCCATTCGGATACCTCAGATCTCAAACTGCCTGAAGCTTTAACAGATTCACCGGAATAGACGATTCAAAACTCCAGGAAGGTTCTGATGACAGGAAAAGCATTCTGCATTTCTCCTGCATGACTGGGGAGGGGACAGGAAGGAGAGAATTTTAGAATTTGGTTCTTCAATGTCTGAAAGACAGTTCAGATTAATTACTAGTGCCTTAAATAAGAAACAGGAAAACATCCTCCACAGAGACAGTCACTTTAGCCAGCTATAAACATGTGGTACTCATTCACAAGCTTCGAGAGCAGAGAAATTTAGATAGGTCTGAAAAAAGTCAGGCGAGCTTGTCTTTAGAAATGAAAATTGGAAGTAAAATGCATGGTGCTCAGACTTATCCACTCTCTCTGTCTTGAGTCTATCAGTTTAACAACTCTGGAAAGTTCGAGGTTTCCTGAGTATGTGTGTATGTATATATATTATTCCAACCCCCCAACTTCTGATAGAACATATTTTACCAGTTTAGTTTACAAAGAGAATTCAGTTCTTCCCTGTTATGCTTAACTCACCTATGACGTGGGGATTGTACATATATTTCCATCGTTGAAGGAACATTCTCTCTCATTCCTTTTCTGAGATGTGCTAACTTGATGTGAAAGATTGAGTCATTTTCAAAATTTCTTCAAAGCAGGAATGTCTTAGTGGAAGACAGTATGTTATTTATACAGTGACAAGTTATGAAAGCATACTTTTTGTTTGAATAGACAAGATGCATCTGAACTTCCATCTATTTTCCTGTGCAGCCCTGGATTCCTATTACAGGGACTATGATGGAGAAGGGGCTGAGAGTTTGGAGAAGGTTTGAGGAGAATGTCAGATCGCTTCAGATCTATTATTTTCCAATTCCTGAACACTCAGATTTTATGTACTTGTTGCTACCTGTGAGTCTGAATTCTTGGGAAGTGAAGTGAAGTCGCTCAGTCTTGTCCGACTCTTTGTGATCCCATGGACGGTAACCTACCAGGCTCTGCGATCCGTGGGATTTTCGAGGCAAGAATAGATAGCCTAAAAATGCTGGTGGGTCTGCCTTCTGGATTATGGAGGCTGATTCTACTTAGTAACCATTGCTGTGTTGATAGGAGCAGTGACTTGTGTGAGTTAAGATCATTCAAAAGATGAATTTGATGATGCTGGCTTTTTTTCTATGAAGAACTACTCCTCACATTACATTAGTTAGAAAAAACTCCATTTTTGAAAAAGGGAATCACAAAAGAAAAGTGGATTGTCTGAGAGGCCAGGTAGTTTTATGCATTGATTCCACCCATAAGGTGGGCGAAGAGCGGGTGGGGCAGGGGTTGGTAGTTGTAGCTAATCAAGAGTACATATTCTTCTGCTTCTCTTTTCGTGTCCTTATAATTTGCTTTCCAAAACTTAAATAAAGGTAATCTCAGTGGTTCTTGTGCTTGTTTAGACCCTGAACATTCTGCACAGACACTTTGAAAGCCCTTAGCTATGTACATCACAACACATCATAATAGGAAAAAAAAAAAAAAAATAGAAGATTTGGGACCTAAATATTGGGCATGGACTTTACTGGATTGCTTTGTGTCAATTTCTTAACCTTTCTAAATTGCCTAATGAGTAAAACAATAATAATATTATTTTTCTCACAAGGTGGTTGTAAGGATCCAGTGAGACCTGACTGAACCATTAAAAATTAACTTTTTTTGGCCTTCACAAACTGTTAATTTAAATGGGCAAATTCATATAAGCAGTGTTCTGTAAATTGTAAAATACCATTTGAATTGTAGTTAAAATAATATATAAAGTTGGTTTCTCTTCTCATTGGTGAGGGAGAAGTGGAACTTTCCTAAGAGCTGGAGAATAATTGTTACAGGAGGGTGTGTGCAGCTTTTAAAAAGAAAGACTGAAGAAGATAATAGTAAGTACGACAATAAATTTTTATTTTTGTTATTTTAATGTGAAATGGTGATTACGTTAATCCATTTAACGAGCTGTATATATGTGAAATATTCACACCATTCCATGTTAGCAGTTCAGAAACTTAGCCATTGATGTTAATAAACCATTATATCTTCAAAGGGCAAAACATTCCCTATTCAAGCCTCTCAATCGAAGCCCTCTAATTTAATAGGATTAATGAGTTCATTTGGATAATATTCACACATTGTATGAAGGAAAAGTAACTTGATGTCAGAGGTCATCTGAAATAAATGATCTGTATAATATTTAAGAAAATAACAAAGAGAAATATAACACTGGCTTTTTTTTAAGGTGATTATATAGTTCAAGGTTCAATAAAGTTTAGGAAATAAACTGGGTAACAGTGGTGGGTATTACACTTGATAACATAATTTGATAATTTCTTGTTTTATGTAGTTGAGATATGTTATACATAAAGCATATTTCTGCTTCCTTTCTTTCAGACTGATGTTCTGAAGCCAGAGTTAATAGCTTAGGCTTAAATCCTTTAAAAATGATTGTAACAGTCAAAAGTGGAAGATTTAAAAGTGCAAAATCTCTACACTAACAGAAAAAGATCAATTAGGAAGAGCTAATGTTTTCCAAAGATGCAGTTCAGTTCAGTCGCTCAGTCGTGTCCGACTCTTTGCGACCCCATAAATCACAGCACACCATGCCTCCCTGTCCATCACCAACTCCCAGAGTTCACTCAGACTCACGTCCATAGAGTCAGTGATGCCATCCAGCCATTTCATCCTCTGTCATCCCCTTCTCCTCGTGCCCCCAATCCCTCCCAGCACCAGAGTCTTTTCCAGTGAGTCAACTTTTCTCATGAGGTGGCCAAAGTACTGGAGTTTCAGCTTTAGCATCATTCCTTCCAAAGAAATCCCAGGGTTGATCTCCTTCAGAATGGACTGGTTGGATCTCCTTGCAGTCCAAGGGACTCTCAAGAGTCTTCTCCAACACCAC
>SJYX01004332.1:360246-371689 GCA_006410675.1 Oreotragus oreotragus
TGTACAGTTCTTCTGTGTATTCTTGCCACCTCTTCTTAATATCTTCTGCTTCTGTTAGGTCCAGACCATTTCTGTCCTTTATCGAGCCCATCTTTGCATGAAATGTTCCCTTGGTATCTCTAATTTTCTTGAAGAGATCTCTAGTCTTTCCCATTCTGTTCTTTTCTTCTATTTCTTTGCATTGATCGCTGAAGAAGGCTTTCTTATCTCTTCTTGCTATTCTCTGGAACTCTGCATTCAGATGCTTATATTTCCTTTTCTCCCTTGCTTTTCACCAAAGATGCAGGAATCCTGTAATTATATGATTTCATGTAAAAATCAAATGAGGGTATTCACACTGAAATTCTCAGACGTGAGTTTTTTGTCTTCTTTTTTGTTTGCAGTGAATTATGCAGACTGTTAACCTGTTTGCCATTGTACTTTTACTGATAAAGATGCTTCATTAAGGACTTGACTTAAAAATTTTTTTTTGTTGGCATATAGTTGATTTTCAATGTTATGTTAGTTTCTACTGTACAGCAAAGTGAATCGATTATACATACATACATATGTACTGGGGCTTCCCTGGTGTCTCAGACAGTAAAGAATCTGCCTGCAGTGCAGGAGACCTAGCTTTGATCCCTGGGTTGGGAAGATCCCTTGGAGAAGGGAATGGCTACCCATTCCAGTGTTCTTGCCTGGAGAATTCCATGATGAGAGGAGCCTGATGCACTACAGTCCATGGAGCCGCAGAGTCATACATGACTAACTAAACATACACACACACACACGTATGTATGTATATATATATATATGTATATGTTTTAAAATATTTTTTATATCTTTTTCCTTTTTAGGTCATTACAGGGTATTGAGTAGAGTTCCCTGTGTTGTACAGTAGGTCCTTATTATGTATCTATTTTATAAATAACAGTATGCATATGTCAATTCCAATCTCCCAGTTTATCCCTCCTTTGCATTTCTGCCTGGTAACTGAGTTTGAGTTTTACATCCATAACTATTTCTGTCTTGTAAATAAGCTCATTTGTATTATTATTGTTTTTTTAGATTCCACATATAAATGATATCATATAATAGTTGTCTTTGATTTACTTCATTCAGTATGACAATTTCTAGGTCTATCTATGTTGCTGCAAATGGCATTATTTCATTCATTTCCATGGCTGAGTAATATTTCATCGTATATATGTACCATATCTTATTTACCCATTCCTCTGTCGATGTACATTTAGGTTGCTTCCATGTCCTGGGTATTGTAAATGGAGAACAGTGTGGAGGAAAAAAATTGAAAATAGAACTACCATATGATCCAGCAACTTCGATCCTAGACATATAGCTGAAGGAAAACATCATTTGTAAAGATACAAGTACCCAATGTTCATTGTGGCACTATTTACAAAGACTTGACCTTTTTTTCCTCTCTTTTTCACTGAGTAGAGAGTTTCCATATGTGCAGAATGTGTGCATGTAATGAAAATTCAGAAGTTTTTGAGACTCTATAAACTGAGTTATAAACCCTGAGAAGTTTCACTATTTGGAATATACTGCTGCTGCTAAGTTGCTTCAGTCGTGTCTGACTCCGTGTGACCCCATGGACAGCAGCCCACCATCCTCCTCTGTCCACAGGATTCTCCAGGCAAGAATACTGGAGTGGGTCGCCATTTCCTTCTCCAGGGGATCTTCTCAACCCAGGAAGATCCCCTGTGTAGTATATATATTATGTACATAGTATATTCCAATGAAGAAGGAAATGGCAACCCACTCCAGTATTCTTGCCTGGAGAATCCCATGGACTGAGGAGCTTGGTGGGCTACAGTCCACGGGTCGCAAAGAGTCAGACACGACGGAGTGACTTCACTTTCATTATGTACATTACCCAGGAAGATCCCCTGTGTAGTATATATATTATGTACATAGTATATTCCAATGAAGAAGGAAATGGCAACCCACTCCAGTATTCTTGCCTGGAGAATCCCATGGACTGAGGAGCTTGGTGGGCTACAGTCCACGGGTCGCAAAGAGTCAGACACGACGGAGTGACTTCACTTTCATTATGTACATACTAAGGGCTTCCCTGTTGGCTCAGTTGGTAAAGAATCTGCCTGCAATGCAGGAGACACAGGTTTGATCCCTGGGTTGGGAAGATCTGGAGACGGAAATGGCAGCCCACTCCAGCATTCCTGCCTAGAAAATCTCATGGACAGAGGAGCCTGGAGGGCTATGGTTCATGGGGTTTCAAGAGTCAGACATGGCTTAGTGACTAAACCACCACAATATATTCAAAGCCAGGAAAGATCTTTCTGAAGGAATCCTGACCTGTGAAGTTGTTCTAAGTGATCCATCTCACTGTGGGGCAAAACCCTAGTGGAAATAAAATTGATTAGCCAAGTAATTGTGGTTGATCCTGATGTTATCTTTCTGTATTCCCAAGGTGTTCAGTAGCCTGATCTTGTCTTCACCTTGTGAACTTGTTTTCAGAGTCAACAAAGAAAGGATGGGAAACATACCAAGGAACCTGTTGGTGTCAGGGAGAGGAACATAAAGATGGAGTTTGTAGTGGTCTTGGCATGGACCTGAGGTTGAGTTATAGAAAAGGCTGTGGGCTCTTCCAGTGGTGTTCTGTTGAGCTACCTTGTCATGATCATAGCACTGGAGTTGGGAGTGGTCTAAGAAGTTAATCTAATATCTCCTTTGGCCTCTAGTAGACCTCAGTTCAGTTCAGTCACTCAGTCATGTCCTACTATTTGTGACCCCATGGACTGCAGCATGCCAGGCTTCCCTGTCCTTCACCAACTCCCAAAGCTTACTCAAACTCATGTCCATCTAGTTGGTGATGCCATCCAACCATCTTGTCCTCTGTTGTCCCTTTCTCCTCCCACCTTCATTCTTCCCAGCATCAGGGTCTTTTCCAATGTCAGTTCTTCACATCAGGTGGCCAACGTATTGGAGTTTCAGTTTCAGCATCAGTCCTTCCAATGACTATTCAGGAACGATTTCCTTTAGGATGTACTGGTTGGATCTCCTTTCTGTCCAAGGGACTCTTAAGAGTCTTCTCCAACACCACAGTTCAAAAGCATCAGTTCTTTGTCACTCAGCTTTCTTTATAGTCCAACTCTCACATCCATACATGACTACTGGAAAAACCATAGTTTTGACTAGATGGACTTTTGTTGGCAAAGTAATGTCTCTGTTTTTTTTAATATGCTGTCCAGTAGACCTATGCTGACATTTTAATGGCTTGTGGAATCTTGTTGTAGTATGTTAGGGCACCAAGTTACCCCCAGGCATATTCAACAATTGATTTACTTGGAAAGCCAAACCAGCCTAGGAAATGAATGTTTCAAGGAAATTAGTGGAGCAGGTTATTAAAATGGAAGTACTGGCTAACATCCACTGCTCATAATTAATATACAGTCAGCACTCTGTATTTGCATGCCTTCCATTCATTTTGTTGTGGTTCAGTCACTCAATTGTGTCCAACTCTTTGTGATTCTGTGGACTGCAGCATGCCAGGCTTCCCTGTCCTTCACCATCTCCAAGAGCTTGCTCAAACTCATGTCCACTCATGAGTCAGTGATGCCATCAAACCATCTCATCCTCTGTCGTCCCCTTCTCCTCCTGCCTTCAGTCTTTCCCAGCATCAGGATCTTCTCCAGTGAGTTGGCTCTTCGAAATCAGTTGGCCCAAGTATTAAAGCTTCAGCTTTAGCATCAGTCCTTCCAATGAATATTCAGGATTGATTTCCTCTAGGATTGACTGGTTTGATCTCCTTGCAGTCCAAGGGACTCTCAAGAGTCTTCTCCAATACCACAATTCAAAAGCATCAATTCTTTGGCGTTCAGACTTTCTTATAGTCCAGCTCTCACATCCATACATGACTACTTCCATCCATGGATTCAACCAATTGTGGATCAAAAATATTTGGAAAAAATTCCAAGAAGTTCCTCAAAGCAAAACCTGAATCTGCCACTCGTGGCAACTAAGTACACAGTATTTATTTGCAACTATATGCATAGCATTTACATTGTATTTAGGTATTAAAAGTAATCTACATTAAGAAAAAGTAATCACGAAATGATTTAAGGAAGTTAAAAAAAATTTTTTTTTATTTTAATTTTTTAAAAACTTTATTTTACTTTACAGTACTGTATTGGATTTGGCCAGGGAAGGCAATGGCACCCCACCCCAGTACTCTTGCCTGGAAAATCCAATGGACGGAGGAGCCTGGTGGGCTGCAGTCCATAGGGTCGCTAACAGTCGGACAGACTGAGCGACTTCACTTTCACTTTTCTCTTTCATGCATTGGAGAAGGAAATGGCAACCCACTCCAGTATTCTTGCCTGGAGAATCCCAGGGATGGGGGAGCCTGGTAGGCTGCCGTCTATGGGGTCACACAGAGTCGGGCACGACTGAAGTGACTTAGCAGCAGCAGCAGCATTGGATTTGGCATACACTGAAGTTTTGAAGGAGTCTTTTGGGCCTAGAAAAGAAACAACAGTCTCAAAGGCCCTTGCTGAATCATCTAACTTCGGAGAGAACAAAACAGAACTTTAGGTCCCGCCCTGATGCTCCAGGCCGGAAGCATCTATCTGGGACTTATCACCCCCTGTCCAGAAACCTTTGCCCAGAAGACTTACTACCCCCTGTCCGGAAACCTTCCATCCCCTACACCTGCCCAGGAGACTTATCACCCCCTGCCCAGCTACAAATGCCATCTCAACTAAAGAATACTCAAAACATCCCGCCTGATTAACATTTCCCTTATCGCTTCCAAAAACCTCCCTATAAATATGGAGCCTCCCAGATCCCTCCCGGCGCTCAGCCTGGTCCTTAGGCCGACTGTCACCCCTCCTTGCCTGAATAAAGGTAACCTACTTCTGTTGAGGTCGTCTTTCCTTTTTCTGCCTCAGCCAGAGCTATACCTTACAAGTTTTTGATATGCAGATGTGATCCCATTTCACATTAGGGACTTGAGCATAGGTGGATATGTTATCCAGGGGAGGTTCTGGAATCAATGTACCTCAAATGCCAAGGGAGCAGGGAGGATTGTGCATGTGTGTGTGTGTTTGTGTTGTGTGTGTGTGTTTGTGTTGTGTGTGTGTATGTACATACACATATATGTATTTCCATATATATAATTCCAAAGTGAGGGTGAAGAACAGGTTGGATATGGATAAAACCCAGTCTCATTAATCCTGTATAACCTTGCCACATTAAGGTTATAACAGACAGATTTGGGAGATTAGTTGAGAGAATTTTTAATACTGTCTGTCTATGTGGTGCAAATCATCTCCAATATTAGGGGAGAGCTATGGTTGTCTCTTAGCTAATGTCCAGGGGGCTTGACTTTAATGGGACAATTTGGATAGTTTAATACTTGGCCCCTGAGGTTTTGTAGGTAACGTCAATTGATGTTGGACTCAAATTTAGAAATCTACGGGATGAGTGACCGACTGCTCAGCTGCTGTGATGATGGACCACAGGCGAATTCCCTGCACCTCTGGGATCATCCTGCACTCAGAGTTTGTAGGAGCACAGGATTCATGAGCATTTCTTATGGTACAGACTTTCTCAAGAGAGAAAAACCAAAGTAGGGTTGTCTCAGTTCCTCCCAGGATTCCATCTGGAGGAGTACAACTTACTCAACAAAAGGATGCGAGAGGTGTGTCGCTCGAAAACTATCGCCTGCAGGAAAAGGCTCCAGCAACCAGGTGGAGTAGAGACTCGTTTGCCCAGGTCGAAGAAACTGCAGGTCAAAAATTCCTGTTGAGAGAGGGAAATGGTGTCTGAAAACCCTCAAAAATACTCAAAAGGAAGAAAATCGACCTTAAACAAAAGTCAAGTCCAGAGGGCACCATGGGCCTGTGGTAGGATAGTAGCATCCAGGAAGAACTCCCCTAGCTCCTTTTCTCTGCTCTCCTTGCTCCAACCCTGGAGGGCTACCAGATGGGGTAGAGGAATGGAAGGTTTAGACGGGGAAAGAGAACATGTTCCCAATGCATCTCCTCCTCTAACTGCAGCCTTTCTGTCTGCAGCGGACCACCTTTGGGGGTGATAAAACGTTCTTCAAAATTTGAAGTAAGATGAAAGCTTTACCTATTACATATTATTAGGCATTTTAAATCTGAAATTGACTTTGTTCAATGTGACTTGAAACCCACACTGTTCATGTTATGTAAAAGGGGCTAGAAAAATAAAGGAGCTGATCAAGTTTTCTTCTAGGATTGTGGAAAGAAATAGATCTGTAGGGCACATTTAAAAGGACAGTAAAGAATAAAAATGAAGTTCTTTTCTGATGATACCCTATGATTTCTTCTATTTCCATAAAATGTTTACACTATTTTCAAAAGTTGCAACTTTTGATTTTAAATAAATATATTTAGATTGTCTTTTTGTTTTTCTAACAGTACTTAAAATATGTCTGGTCAGCTCATGATTTGTTAGCGTTACCTTTAACTTTGTTTACTTTGTTGTTTTTCTTATGAAACAGTTTAAGAATTGAAAACACATTTTCAAATTGACACTATTATTAATCAGTCATTCCTGTGTTGCTTTTTTTGGTTCTGTAATTTTACATTAGTTCTAATGATCTACTATTGTTTTTTTAAGCTGAAATAGGCCTTCCTGTAGTTCTCAACAAATAAATCATGTAATTGTCACACACTCCTGCACAAATTTTGTTAGTCCTAACGTCTTTATATCAAGTTTCTGCTGCTTGGATGGATGGCATTAAAAAAGCGCAGACATTCAGATAGGAATAAACCTTGTCAGAACAGTATTTTGTAAGGGTTATTGTTGACCTGATGACTGAATTTAATCAAATTTAACTGAAATTTGTGTTTTCCCAATTCAGATATTCAACTGTAGTGACATATTTGCAGGAATTCCCTAATTGAAGTTTTACAGCGATAAGCAAATTAGTAATTGAGAATAACTGAACATACAGATAGGAATGTGGAGTGTATTGTAAACAACAGACAGCAAACAGATGACATGGATCTGGGGTTATTGTCTAATCTCATCTCAGAGTGAATTAGTGAAGGTAAAAGAGTGAAAAGATTTCTCTGTAATCTCTGGAATTTTCCTTCACCCCCCCCCAAAAAAACATAGCAAGATTATATTTTAACACACAACCAAAATACAAAACACCAGAGTAAATTGGCAGCAGTAAAATGTGGTATTTCATTTGTGTTACACTAAGACATTGATCAGAGAAGGCAATGGCACCCCACTCCAGTATTCTTGCCTGGAGAATCCCCAGGACAGGGGAGCCTGGTGGGCTGCCGTCTGTGGGGTCGCACAGAGTCGGACACGACTGAAGCAACTTAGCAGCAGCAGCAGCAAGACACTGATATACCAAGGAAAATGAAAAGAAAAAAAAAAAAACAAAACCCGGAGAAAAATGAAATAACACAAGAAACTGGTAAGGAGTAAGCATGTATGAAGATGACAGAACTGAACAGTAACAGGAGAAAAGGCAGTTTCTTTGTAACATAATATTGCCAAAGAATAAAAATGTAACATTTGAACAGTTTGAGGAAATACATCCATATCAACGCTGGTAGGTAAGATTGATGAAATCCTGTCTGTATAATAGAGGAAAATCTATTTTGTCTGGACTCAAAACTATAAATTTTGGGTATTCTTATCTTCACAGTTTCATTGGCATTATTTCAACAAATTCAGTTCAGTTCAGTTCAGTCTCTCAGTCCTGTCCGACTCTTTGGGACCCCATGAACCGCAGCATACCAGGCCTCCCTGTCCATCACCAACTCCAAGAATTTGCTCAAACTCATGTCCATTGAGTCAGTGATGCCATCCAACCATCTCATCCTCTGTATCCCCTTCTCCTCCCACCCTCAATCTTTCCAGCATCAAGGTCTTTTCAAATGAGTCAGTTCTTGGCATCAGATGGCCAAAGTATTGGAGTTTCAGCTTCAACATCAGTCCTTCCAATGAACACTTAGGACTGATCTCCTTTAGGATGGACTGGTTGGATCTCCTTTCTGTCCAAGGAACTCTAAAGAGTCTTCTCCAACACCACAGTTCAAAAGCATCAATTCTTTGGCACTCAGCTTTCTTTATAGTCCAAATCTCACATCCATACATGGAAAAACCAAAGCTTTGACTAGATGGACCTTTGTTGGCAAAGTAATGTCTCTGTTTTTTAATATGCTATCTAGACTAGTCATAACTTTCCTGCCAAGGAGTAAGTGTCTTTTAATTTCATGGCTGCAATCACCATCTGCAGTGATTTTGGAGCCCCNGTCCAAATCTCACATCCATACATGGAAAAACCAAAGCTTTGACTAGATGGACCTTTGTTGGCAAAGTAATGTCTCTGTTTTTTAATATGCTATTTAGACTAGTCATAACTTTCCTGCCAAGGAGTAAGTGTCTTTTAATTTCATGGCTGCAGTCACCATCTGCAGTGATTTGGAGTCCCCCCAAATTAAGTCTTTAGTAATAGTAACCCTTAATATTTCAAATAGAAAAAACAGAGGCATATGGATACACCTCAGCATACACATTTAATTGTTATCTGTTCAAAAATAACAATTAAAAGAATCAACTTAAAACACTCTTCAACATCAGAATATTTTTTCAGTGTTTGAATGTCAGTCATACAAATTAGCTATCATTATAATTCTTCTTTTAATGATGGATATTTCAGACATTCAAATCATGTTAAAATCTCTAATTATTTTCTTCTTCATGAATTTGAGAACAATAATGAGCAATATTCCATCAGCAAGTTTTATCATTTCAAAAGTTTTACATATTCAGATTTTGATTGTTATTGCCAAACTGCTACACAAAATAAGATACACTAATTATACTTCTAAGAAATTTTTATTATTGACATTATAGGCAACTGAGAATACTCTCAACATTGGTTACTGATTATAATATACAAATTTAACTACTCATCAGAAAAATTTCAAAAGCTCTCAGAAAAATAAATACTCATTATCATAGATATTATGTTCTCAAACAGAGGTATATATGGAAACATTAAAAAAATACACAGCCACTTAAACATTTAATATAAAAATTAACATTCATTTATATATAAACAAATGTTATATATAAATGAATGTTACATATTTAAGCTTACAACTGAAATTGGAAATGGCAACCCACTCCAGTATTCTTGCCTGGAGAATCCCAGGGATGGGGGAGCCTGGTGGGCTGCCGTCTATGGGGTCACACAGAGTCAGACATGACTGAAGTGACTTAGCAGCAGCAGTAGATGATTAAAAAGAATGTTATCATATCTCTTGAGAAGAGTTGGCTCATTGGAAAAGACTCTGGTGCTGGGAGGGATTGGAGGCAGGAGGAGAAGGGGGACGACAGAGGATGAGAGGGCTGGATGGCATCACTGACTCGATGGACATGGGGCTGAGTGAACTCTGGAAGTTGATGATGGACAGGGAGGCCTGGCGTGCTGTGGTTCATGGGGTTGCAGAGTCGGACACGACTGAGCAACTGAACTGAACTGAAAACTAATTTTACATATATATGTGTATATACATTTACAATATGTGTACATATACATATAAATTTGCAAGCAGTAGGTTTATACAGTATAGCAAAATAACCATTGCTTTATGTTAACTATGAAGATGGCTATGATTTAAGTGGCATTTCCCTTTAATGTCTTCCTTTATTCCTAAAGATAAAAATAAAATTCTTTGGGCATTTTTCTTTGTTAAAAGTATACAGTCTAATCTTTTCTTATGAGAATCTAACAATCTGAAGACATGGAGACAATCTGTGTATCCCTGTGCCCAAAAACACACTGCATAACACCAATTGTAATGATAGACCCAAGATGGTGGAGCAGAAGGTCGTGTGCTCATCTTCTGTGAGAACTCCAAAATTACAACTTGCTGCTGAACAAGCATTGACAGGAGAATGTTGGGTCCCACCAAAAAAAGATACCCTATGTCCAAGGACAAAGGAGAAGCCCCAGCAAGACGGAGGGGCAGAATCACGTTTAGAATCAAACCCCATACCTGCCAGAGATGCTCAGAGGGCTTAAACAAAACCTTGTGCTCACCAGGGGACCCCACAGAGTCTGAGCCAGACCTGCTAGTGTTTGAGTGTCTTCTGTGGAATTATGGATCAGCAGTGGCCTGATGAAGGAGCAGAGGCTCTGGGTGCAGCAGTCTTGGGTATGGCATAAGCCCTCTTGGAGGAGGTTGCCATTAACCCTACAATAGAGCTGCCAGAACTTACACAGGACTGAGGAAACAGACTCTTGGAGGGCACAAACAAAACCTTGTGCACACCAGGACCCAGGAGAAAGGAGCAGTGACCCCACAAGAGACTGACCCAGACTTGCTCGTAAGTGTCCCGGAGTCCCTGGCAGAGGCATGAATCGGTGGTGGCATGCTGCAGGGTCGGTGTCACTGAGTGCAGCAGTGGATTTTTTTTTTTTTTTAATTAGGTGATTCTTCTATGACTCTTCTTTATGGTTGGTTTGTTATTCTTTTTTTTTTTAATTTAAATTCGATTTTTATATTGGAGCATAGTTGATTTACAATGTTGTGTTAGTTTCAGGTATACAGAAAAGTGATTCAGATATACACATGCTGCTGCTAAGTCACTTCAGTCGTGTCCAACTTTGTGTGACCCCATAGACAGCAGCCCACCAAGCTCTACCATCCCTTGGATTCTCCAAGCAAGAACACTGGAGTGGGTTGCCATTTCCTTCTCCAATGCATGAAAGTGAAACGTGAAAGTGAAGTCGCTCAGTCGTGTCCGACTCTTAGCGACCCCATAGACTGCAGCCTACCAGGCTCCTCCATCCATGGGATTTTCCAGGCAAGGGTACTGGAGTGGGGTGCCATTGCCTTCTCCAGATATACATATACATATATCCAATCTTTTTCAGATTCTTTTTCCATCTAGTTTGGGATTAACATATACATACTGTCATATATAAACTAGATAATCATCAAGGACCTTCTGTCTAGCACAGGGAACTCTAGTCAATGCTCTGTTATTCTTGAGATCTGCTTGGTCTTGTGTCAGCCACTTGCAGCCTTGTGAAGGTTCATGCCATCTCCAGGGTCTAGGAAGCTGGCCCAACCCAGCAGTCACCCTCTCCACAGTCCAAGGAACCACCAGGTTGGATGCCAACCAGCAGGGAGAGTCCCTGGCATCCAGGGAACTAACTGGCTGATAATACTCTGCAAGACTCTGGCTTCCTCAGTCACTGCCTTGAAATAAGGGAAGCGGAGTGTGGATGATGGAGTGGGATGGGAGGGCAAGTGGATGCTATGTCTGAAGACAGAAGAGTTTCAGGGGCTTCTCTGGGAGTTGATTGCAAAGGCCAAGTAATGAACGGCCCAGAACATACCCCCTTATGGATCATCTTTCCTGCCTCGTCACCTTTCCTTTGCTATTGCTTTCCTGGACTTTCTTCTTCCCTTGG
>SJYX01004333.1:2851-34931 GCA_006410675.1 Oreotragus oreotragus
CCCTGAATATTCACTGGAAGGTCTGATGCTGAAGCTGAAGCTCTAATACTTTGGCCACGTGATGTGAAGAGCCGACTCGCTGGAAAAGACACTGATACTGGGAAAGACTGGGGGCAGGAGGAGAGGGGGGTGACAGAGGATGAGATGGTTGGATGGCATCACTGACTCAATGGACATGATTTTGAGCAAACTCTGGGAAATGGTGAAGGACAGGGAAGCCTGGTGTGCTGCAGTCCACAGGTGGCAAAGACACAACTTAGTGGCTACACAACTACAACAATAATGATGTGTATCCACCGTTACATCATGCAGAGTATTTTCACTGCCCTAAGAATCCTCTGTGCTCCACCTATTCATCTCTCGCTGCCCTCTGATTCCTGGAAACCACTGATCTTGTTACTGTCTCCATAGTTTTGTCTTTCCTTAAAGTGCCACAGGATCGAATCATGCAGTATGTAGCCTTTTCAGGTTGGCTCCTTTCACTTAGTCATATGCATTTAAGTTTCCTCCATGTCTTTTCGTGGCCTCATAGCTCATTTCTTTTTAGCTCTGAGTAACATTTTATTGTTTGGGTGTACTACAGTTTATCCACTCACCTGCTGAAAGACGTCTTGGTTGTGTCTAACTCTTGGTAATTATGAATTTGGCTTCTATAAACAGCTGTGTACCCATAAGTTTTCAGCCGCTCTGGGTAAGTACCAAGGAGTGCTGTTGCTGGATCATATGGTAAGAGTATGTTTCGTTTTGTAAGAAATTGCCAAATTGCTTTCCAGAGTGACTGGACCATTTTGCATTCCACCGGCAATGAGCCAGAGTTCCTGTTGCTCCAATTCCTCACCGACAATTGGTGGTGTCTGTTTTCTGGATTTGGGCCATTTCTCATAGGTGTGTACTGGTTTCTTGCTGTCTTAACTTGCAATTCCCTGATGATACATGTGGAGCATCTTTTCATGTGCTCGTTTGCACTACGAACATGTTTGGAACTCTGTGTTGGCGACAGTTGCATGGTTTTATGAATATACTAAGTGCACCGAAGTTTATCTTATTTTTAACAATTATTTGTGTTTTCTGGACGTGCTGGGTCTTCGTTGCTGCGTGGCTTTTCTCTAGTTGTGGTGCGCAGGGGCTCCTTTCCATTTGTGGTGCACTGGCTTCTCATTTTGATGGCTTCTCTTGTTGCAGAGCACGGCTCTAAGGCGTGTGGGGTTCAGTAGTTACAGCATGTGGGCTTGAAAGTTGTGGCTCCTGGGCTCTAGGGCACAGGCTCAGTAGCTGTGGTGCACGGCCTTAGCTGCTCTGAGGCATGTGGGATCTTCCCAGACCAGGGATCGAACCTGTGTCTCCTGCATTGGCAGGTGAATTCTTTACCACTGAGCCACAAAGGAAGCCCCTGGCGTTTATTTTAAATGGTTAAGTTTATGTTATGTCAGTTTCATCTCAGTAATAAAAAGGTGAAAAATGAATCAGCATACTTGTTTGCTGGTGGGAATAATCTAACTGAGAAGGAGGACTGTTGGGGTGACTCGTTAAACAGTCGGGTGGGAGCTGGTGGAGATGGCCTGGATTTGTTGGATCAGGGCAAACTGTTTCTTCATAGAAGCAGAAAGGGGAGATGGGCTGGTGCATGGTTCTGGATGCGGGTCGGCAGGTTGGTGGGGCGGGAGGTGGCGGCGACAGAAATTTTTTTCCTGCTGGCTTTTGTTTTCTCAGTGATGCTGTCTGTTCTGCCGCAATGGTTGGTAAACGGCGGGGCGGGGGGGAGGGCGGGGGAGGGGGAATGATGTTGGTATAAGGCAGAAATGGCAGTGCATTCTAAGCTTGCCTTTTCAGCCCCTTGACGAACACAGGAAGTCACCAGTAGGTGGCGCTCTCTGCGGGCGATTGACGTCCATCCAGCCACGTCTTTCCTTTTGCCCACGTGCTTATTTTTCGCTTCTACCCCGCGGGCCGTTTATTCATTCGCCTTTGCCTGCATCCTTCCTCACTGTTTTCCATCAAGCGACCTTCACCTTTCGGTTTTTATTTTATCTTTATTAAAGTTCTTTGTGTTTTTTTTTTGGTTTTTCACCTTTGTATTTTTTCATTGTAAATTATACATAACACGAAATTTACCGTTTTAACCGGTTTAAGGGCACAATTCAGTGGCACTGAGTACATTCATCTTCTGCAAGCATCACCACCATCCATCTCCAGAATTCCTTTCATCTTGCAAAACTGAAACTCTGTGTTCATTAAACACTAACTCCCCAGCCCCTGGTAACCATTGTTCTAACTTTCTGTCTCTATGAATTTGACTACTCTGGGGACCTCACGTTAATGGAGTCATACAGTGTTTATCCTTTTGTGACTGGTTCTTTCATTCAGCATAAGGTCCTCAGGGTTCATCCACGTTGTAGCATATATCAGAATTTCTGAATCACTTTATTTTATGTATAATTTATTTAATTTTTATTCATATTTATTTATTTTATCTGCCCCCTACAGTGGAAGCACAGAGTCTTAACCACGGGACCACCAGAGAAGCCCTCTGAATTTTTTAAAAAGACGAGTTCCTATATTTCTTGATGCCTATTTGAAATGTAACAGTTAAAAATTCAACTTTTACACTCCACTGGCGTTCTTAAGCTCCTTTCTGCTCTTGTTAAGGCTCTGTCTTCAGGCTTGCTAGGATGTTGACCTGGCACTGCCCCCACCCCACTCCCGCTTCCTGCACCAGTCCTAACCCTCTCAGGTCCCTAGATCCTGGAACACACACGTGGTGCTGGGGCAAAAATAAGCATCTATGTTAGAAGCAAGTCCATTTGCTGACAGAGATCAATCAGCCTTGGATTTCTGAGGCTGACTCCTCCATGTTCTGGCCAAGTTGTCCTTGGCCATGAAGTGATGTTCCTCCCCACACTGTGAGATTTGCGTAGCAGTATTTTAAAAACGTTTTTATTGAAGTATAGTTGATTTACAATTAGTTTCAGGGGTACAGCAAAATGATTCTTTTTTATTCTTTTTTTTTTTTTTTTCAGTTTCTTTTGGCTTAGTGGTCAAAAAACTCCAATGCAGGAGTTGCAGGAGATGCTGGTTCAATTCCTGGGTAGGGATTTCCCTGGAGGAGGAAATGGCAACCCACTCCAGTATTCTTGCCTGGGGAAACCCATGGACAGAGGAGCCTGGAGGGCTACAGTCACTGAGCCCTGAGTCACTGAGCATGCGTGCATGCAATTACAAGATATTGAGTATATTTCCCTTTGCTATACAGTAGGTCCTTGTTGGGTACCTATTTTATATATGTGTATATGTTAATCCCAAATTCCTAATTTATCCCTTCTCCCTCCTTTTCTTCTTTGGTAACCATAAATTTGTTTTCTGTGTCTGTGAAGTCTATTTCTGTCTTGTAAATAAGTTCATTTGTATCATTTTTTTTCTTAGATTCCACATATAAATGATATTATGTGATATTTGGCTTTCTCTTTCTGATTTACTTTGCTTAGTGTGATAATCCCTAGGTCTATTCACGTTGCCGCAAATGGCATTATTTCATTCTTTTTAAAAATAACTTAGTAATATTCCATTGTATTTATAATTTATATGTATCACATCTTTTTTTTACCAATTATCTGTCAATGGACGTTTAGATTGCTTCCGTATCTGTGGGTAGTATTTTATCTAAGATTTTTGCTTCTATGGACATCATTGAAAACTGGTGTGAATTTTCCTACCTTGCTCCATATTCTTCTCTCTCTTCATTGAGGTGAAATTCACATGAACAAAATCAATCTTTTGAAAGCAAACAATTCAGGGACTAATTTAGGCCACTCTTAATGTTGAGCAACCATCACCTCTGTCTAGTTCCAAAACATTTCCACTGTCCCAGAAGGAAACCCTGTACCCATTAAACAGATGTCCCATTCCTTCTCCTCCCCTCCCCCTAGTAACCACCAATTTGCTTTCTGTCTCTGTAGATTTACCTGTTCCGGGTATCTCATATTAACGGAATTTACAATATGTAACCGCTTAAGTCTGGCTTGTTTCACTTGGCATACCGGGTCTTCGAGGTTTGGCCATGATGTAGCCCTATTTGGTTATGGTTTGTAGTCTTTATCATCCTCTTAAAAGAAGTTGGGTGTTCTACCCTACCTCTGCTTTAAACTATTCTTTAATTTCTTTAGGCTGGGCTGGGTCTTTGTTGCCGCACAAGCCTTCCCTAGCTGTGTCGAGCGAGGGGTANTATGGTTTGCAGTCTTTATCATCCTCTTAAAAGAAGTTGGGTGTTCTACCCTACCTCTGCTTTAAACTATTCTGTAATTTCTTTAGGCTGGGCTGGGTCTTTGTTGCCGCACAAGCCTTCCCTAGCTGTGTCGAGCGAGGGGTACTCTCCGGTTGCGGGTCCCGGGCTTCTGTCTGCGGTGTCTTCTCTTGTTGCAGAACTTGGACTCTGGAGCACCGGCTCAGTGGCTGTGATGCCTGGGCTGTGTTGCTCCATGGCATGTGGGAACTTCCTGGACAGGGATTGAACCGATCTCCCCTGAATTGCCAGGTAGATTCTTATCCGCTGGACCACCAGGGAAGTCCTGCACCCTACTTTTTCCTTTTTAAAAAAATCTTGGTATCAATTTGAATAAGATGGGAATTATGTGCTACTTGTAATGGCAATAAAACTTGATTGTAAAATCCTCTAGGTTTTGTGCTTTAAGAGAGGTAGGTTTCTGTTTTCTACCATTATTCCAAGTTCATTGACATTTATGGGTCTAGTCTGATTCTTCATGATACAACTTTTGCATTTTATATCTCCCCATAAATAAATTCATTTCATCTTGCTTTTTAAATTTATCAGCACATAGTTTGTATAGTTTTTAAAAATTGCCTTCTACCATTTTGCCTGTCCCATTTCCTCCCCTGCCTCTGGTACCTACCAATCTGTTCTTTGAATCTATGAGCTTGGGTTTTTTTTTTCTTTTTAAAATTCCACATGTAAGTGAGATCATACAATATTTGTCTTTCTCTCTCTGACTTATTTCATTTAGCATAATGCCTTTAAGATCCATCCACGTGGTTGCAAATGGCAGGATTTCCTTTTTTGTGCCTGAATAATATTCCATTGTATATACATCACATCTTCTTTATCTGTTCATCTGTCAGTGGACACTTAAGATTGTTTCCATATCTTGGCTTTTGTAAACACTGTTGCTGTGAAAATGGGGGGCGGTGCGTTTATCTTTTTAGGACGGTGATTTTGTTCCCTTCAGATAAAAACCCATAAGTGGAGCTGCTAGATCAGATGGTAATTGTATTTTGGTCACCTGATACCAACAGCCGATTCATCAGAAAAGTCCCTGATGCTGGAAAAGATTGAGGGAAGAAGAGGAGGGTGTCAGAGGATGAGATGGCTGGATGTCCATTGCAGCACCAATGCAACTGTCATGAAATTGGGCAAGACTTCGGGAGATGGTGATGGACAGGGCGGCCTGGGGTGCCTCGGTCCATGGGGTCACAAAGAATCAGACACAGCTGAGTGACCGAACAACAACCACAGATGCTGTTGCATTTTTAACTGGGGGGGAGATCTCTGCATGTTTTCCATTGTGGCTGCATCGATTACTTCCCACCGCCAGCACGCTGTGGTTCCCTTTTTCTCTACTTCCTCACCAACATTTGTTATCTCTTGCCTTTTTGATACATAATTATTCTTGGTCTTCCCGGATGTATTTTAAAAACTCTCCTCATTTCCTTCTTGTTCATTCTCTTCAGGGGGTTATCTTATTAATGTTCCCAAAGAGTCAGAATTTTTATCCTTGCCATGTTTTGTTCCTTTGCCCTCTGTTTTGCTGATTTCTTTAATCTTTGTTAGGTCTTTACTTTCTGGTGTCGTTGAGTTTTCTCTACTGTGCACTTCCTAATCTGGTGCCAGGTCACCTCTCTGGCTGAGTGCAGCCTCCCTCCCTGCCAAGGTGCTTGTTGTCCAGTCAGGAGGTCCTGGTCAAGCTGATGGGCTCTCGGTCCTGCATTGTGAATCTAGGGTCTGCCCAGGTGATGGCAGGCTTTGCACGGCCAAGTGCAGGGGAGGGAGGCTGGGGGCTTGAAGGCATAGGCAGTGGATGTCGCATCCCCCCGAGTTAAAGAGGAGGTGGGGGCAATCCGAGAAGTCTTCCTGGAGGAGTAACTCAGTTGGGAGGCTGAGTGGATGTGGGTCTTGAATGGTGAACTTTCAGCACCTTGGAGAAGACTTGTGGGCCCTCCATATAGACCCCCTATAAAGATGCACACAAACATTCTCTGTAGAATAAAACATTCTCTGTGGGGAAAGCACACACACACGTGATAATATGCACAAGCCCATAGGACCCACGAGAATACACACGGAGGAACGAACATGAGCAGCTGCAGGGTGCAAGCAGCAGTGAGTGAAAGTCACCAGAATTCTTAACTCATCCTGAGGGACTAGAGGGCCAGGGGCACGGGGCACCAGACGGACAGGACACCTTCAGGTCAGGCAAGATCCAGGAGTGCTGTATCGTATCAGAGGTCGGTGAACAGAGAAAAGACCCGATGCCCTAATCTGTTTCTCTCTGGGAGGGAGGCTGGAATTCTACCATCCCCTTTCAGGAAGCAGAGGTGCTCACTGCCTGGGTTGAGGTGGGTCAGGCTGAAGGAACTGCTGGTGTCTGCATGTCCAAGAGAAAGGGGAAGCCTACAGGCCCAGGAAGGAGGACTGGCTGGAGGCAGGGGAAGCATTAGAAGCAGGATTCCTTGTTAGGGGACAGGGGGTGTCTGGGTCTGTGAGAAGCCCTGGATCCCTGTCCACCAGCTGGCCCTGGGGGAGTCCAGGCTGGTCCTTCCCATTTGTTCCTGCAGCTGCAACTCTGCTCTCATTCCTGTTTCCCCTTGGATATCCCTGAATTCCTCTTAGTGGTCTAAGGGCTTTGAGGTTTCACTGGAGGCTCTCAGAGACCTCAGGTCCACCCAGCAGGCTCCACACAGCCTTGCCTCCCACCGATGAGCCACAGCCTCTCCTGGAACACAGGAGGCCTGATCGAGTCCCGTGTTTGGGACATCAAGTATTCACCTAGGACATGATAAGAGTGTTCAAAGTGTCCAAAGACAGCGGACTTTTGCTGATCAGGATGCAAAGTTACTCAAGACATAGAGCCTGAGAAATTCTTCCAGATTAGATGAAATTGAAAAAGATAATTGATGACACAAAGGATAACTAAATGCATGATGTGACCCTGGGTTGCATCCTATATAGCATATGAGAGGGACAATTGGAAAACCCTGATGGTCTGTAGTTTGGATAGTACTATTGTATCAGTTAGATTTCCCTGGTGGCTCAGCAGTAAAGAATCCTCCTGCCAATGCAGAAGACGCAGGAGAGGCGGGTTTGGTCCCTGGGCTGGGAAGATCCCCTGGAGCAGGAAATGGCAATTGGCTCCAAGAGGAAAGTCAATTGAAGTCCTTTGCTCATCTTTAAAATGTTTTGTCATTATTGAGTTGTAAGTGTTCTTTATGTATGCTATCTACTAGACTCTGTGGCAAGAATACATGGAAGAACTGTACAAAAAAGATCTTCACGACCCAGATAATCACAATGGTAATCACTCACCTAGAGCCAGACATCCTGGAATGCGAAGTCAAGTGGGCCTTAGGAAGCATCACTATGAACAAAGCTAGTGGAGGTGATGGAATTCCAGTTGAGCTATTTCAAATCCTGAAAGATGATGCTGTACAAGTGCTTCACTCAATATGCCAGCAAATTTGGAAAACTCAGCAGTGGCCACAGGACTGGAAAAGGTCAGTTTTCATTCCATGGAATGTGAAGTCAAGTTGGCCTTAGAAAGCATCACTACGAACAAAGCCAGTGGAGGTGATGGAATTCCAGTTGAGCTGTTTCAAATCCTGAAAGATGATGCTGTGAAAGTGCTGCACTCAATATCCCAACAAATTTGGAAAAATCAGCAGTAGCCACAGGACTGGAAAAGGTTCATTTTCATTCCAGTCCCAAAGAAAGGCAATGCCAAAGAATGCTCAAACTACCACACAGTTGCACTCATCTCACATGCTAGTAAAGTGATACTTAAAATTCTCCAAGCCAGGCTTCAGCAATACATGAACCGTGAACTTCCAGATGTTCAAGCTGGTTTTAGAAAAGGCAGAGGAACCAGAGATCAAATTGACAACATCCACTGGATCATTGAAAAAGCGAGAGAGTTTCAGAAAAACATCCATTTCTGCTTTATTGACTATGCCAAAGCCTTTGACTGTGTGGATCACAATAAACTGTGGAAAATTCTGAAAGAGATGGGAATACCAGCCCACCTGACCTACCTGCTGAGAAATCCGTATGAAAGTCAAGAAGCAACAGTTAGAACTGGTCATGGAACAACAGACTGGTTCCAAATAGGAAGAGGAGTACGTCAAGGCTGTCTATTGTCACCCTGCTTATTTAACTTATATGCAGAGTACATCATGAGAAACACTGGGCTGGAAGAAGCACAAGCTGGAATCAAGATTGCTGGGAGAAATCTCAATAACCTCAGATATGCAGATGACACCACCCTTATGGCAGAAAGTGAAGAGGAGCTAAAAAAGCCTCTTGATGAAAGTGAAAGAGGAGAGTGAAAAAGTTGGCTTAAAGCTCAACATTCAGAAAACGAAGATCATGGGATCTGGTCCCATCACTTCATGGGAAATAGATGGGGAAACAGCGGAAACAGTGTCAGACTTTATTTTGGGGGGCTCCAAAATCACTGCAGATGGTGATTGCAGCCATGAAATTAAAAGACACTTTCCTTGGAAGGAAAGTTATGACCAACCTAGACAGAATATTCAAAAGCAGAGACATTACTTTGCCTACAAAGGTCTGTCTAGTCAAGGCTATGGTTTTTCCAGTGATCATGTATGGATGTGAGAGTTGGACTATAAAGAAAGCTGAGCACAGAAGAATTGATGCTTTTGAACTGTGGTGTTGGAGAAGACTCTTGGGAGTCCCTTGGACTGTAAGGAGATCCAACCAGTCAATCTTAAAGGAAATCAGTCCTGGGTGTTCATTGGAAGGACTGATGTTGAAGCTGAAACTCCAATACTTTGGCCACCTGATGTGAAGAGCTGACTCATTGGAAAAGACCCTGATGCTGGGAAAGATTGAAGGCAGCAGAAGGGGATGGCAGAGGATGAGATGGTTGGATGACATCACCGACTCAATGGACATGTGATTGGGTGGACTCCAGGAGTTGGTGATGGAGAGGGAGTCCTGGCGTGCTGCGGTTCATGGGGTTGCAAAGAGTCAGACACAACTGAGTGACTGAACTGAACTGAACTGAGACTCTTTTCAGATATAAGATTTGTGAATATTTTCTCCCAACCTGCTGGTTGTCTTTTTGCATGTCCCGTTTCAGTTGTATTTATTAATAATAGAATGGGTGTCTGTACACCCCACAACTTCAAGAGCTATAACAGTGCTAATTTAAATCTACCTGAATCTAGGTAATTTAAATCTACCTTAATCCCATCCCCTTGCCTCCCAAGATCAAAAGTAACATGAATTTTCTGAATTTTTTGTTTGTCTTCTGTTTATTACAGAAATAATTCTACTAATAGGTGTTCACGCCTAAACCATACATCATTTTGTTTGAGTTGTTTCTGAACTTTATAGACCCTGAGTGGTTGCACCAATTTGTAACCCCCCATGTGAGGTTATTTAAAATATTTTTTAATTTTTAGAAATTAATTAATTTTTCTTTTTGGCTGCACTGGGTCTTTGTTGCTACACGTGGACTTTGTCTAGTTGTATTGAGCAGGGGCTACTCTTTGCTGAGGGGCCCGGGCTTCTTACTGCCATAGCTTCCCTTGTTGCGGAGCACAGGCTCTAGGCGCTCCAGCTCAGTAACTGTGGTGCGTGGGCTTAGGTGCTGCAGCATATGTGATCTTTCCTGGACCAGGGATCAAACCCATGCCCCTGGCATTGGCAGGAAGATTGGCACCCCACCCCAGTACTCTTGCCTGGAAAATCCAATGGACGGAGTAGCCTGGTGGGCTGCAGTCCATGGGGTCGCTAACAGTCGGACAGACTGAGCGACTTCACTTTCACTTTTCTCTTTCATGCATTGGAGAAGGAAATGGCAACCCACTCCAGTATTCTTGCCTGGAGAATCCCAGGGATGGGGGAGCCTGGTGGGCTGCCATCTATGGGGTCACACAGAGTCGGACACGACTGAAGTGACTTAGCAGCNGGACAGACTGAGCGACTTCACTTTCACTTTTCTCTTTCATGCATTGGAGAAGGAAATGGCAACCCACTCCAGTATTCTTGCCTGGAGAATCCCAGGGATGGGGGAGCCTGGTGGGCTGCCATCTATGGGGTCACACAGAGTCGGACACGACTGAAGTGACTTAGCAGCAGCAGACCACCAGAGAGGTTATTGATTCCCATCTTCTCCAACACTTGCTTTGGCCAATTTATTTTTGACAACTGAATGGGTCTGAAATTGTATCTCACTGTCTTGCTTTGTGTTTCCTTGATTGATACTGGGATTTGAGTATGTCTTCATACGCTTATTGGCTGTAAGGACTGAACCCCACTCTAGTATTCTTGCCTGGGAAATACCATGGACAGATGAGCCTCTCGGGCTACAGTCCACGGGGTCGCAAAGAGCTGGGCACAACTTAACGACCAGACAACAAGAGCAACATCTCTTCTGTAAATGCCCATCGTGGTTTTGCTTCTGTTTTGTTTTTAGGTCAGTTGTCCTTTTCTGACTGAGCTGTAGCTGTATTTGGAAAAACTGGATGTATCTTTAGGGATAAAGAGGTAAGGCATTTATCCTTCTGTTTATTGCCGAAACCCCCAGGGGTGTGTGGATGTGTGTGTGTGTGTGTGTGCGCGCGTGTGAGGGGGTGGGGTGGGGCGTGTGTGTGTGTGCGCGCGCGCGCGAGGGGGCGCGGTGGGGCGTGTGTGTGTGCGCGCGCGCTCGCGACGGGATGGGATGGGGCGTGGTCCAGGTCTATCCTTTTCCCCTGCAAATCTCATCCACAGAGGGTGANCGAGGGGGGGGGGTGGACCGTGTGTGTGTGTGTGTGCGCGCGCGCGAGGGGGGGGGGTGCGGTGGGGCGTGTGTGTGTGCGCGCGCGCGCGAGGGGGTGCGGTGGGGCGTGTGTGTGTGCGCGCGCGCTCGCGACGGGATGGGATGGGGCGTGGTCCAGGTCTATCCTTTTCCCCTGCAAATCTCATCCACAGAGGGTGATGTCACTGTGTTTTTGCTGGGACAGCAAGGAGAGCCAGCATTCATCGTCAGTTTAATTTGCGCTTTACTCAGATCAAGGGAGCCTGAGCATCTTTTTGTCTGACACATCTCTCCCGTGTGGACCACTGCGCATCTTTTCATCCCTCTCTCCCCTCAGGATCTGATTCCTTCTCGTCACATTTCCTATCGCACATTTCCGTGTGACAACCGTTCACAGCTCCTTACTCTGTTCCCTGCCCCCCGTTGCTCCTCTCCTCTCCTGTCCTTCCCTCTGGGCCACTCCATCTTCAGAGACCGCATCCACCAAGCTCCTAGTCTGCTCTGCCTCCTCTTCCCTCTGTTCTCTCGATGCCTCCTTTTCTTCGGCCTCCCACACCATCCCTTCTCTTTTCCTGTTTGTTCCTTCCCATGCCATTTCAACTGTTCTTACTGGTTTCCCTTCTCATCTTTTCAGTCCCTCTTTCTAGCACCTTTAACACCTGCCTCTTTTTTTTTTTTTTTTACTTTATTGATGTATTGTTGATTTACAAAGTTGTGTTAATTTCTGTTGTATAGTAAGGTAATTCAGATATGTATATTCTTTTTCATATTCTTTTCCATCATGGTTTATCACAGGACATTAACTATAGTTAATATATGCTATACAGTAAGACCTACTGTTGATCCATCCTCTACATAATAGCTTACATCTACCAGTCCCAAACTCTCAGTATGTCCCTCCCAGGCTATGGTTTTTCCTGTGGTCATGTATGGATGTGAAAGTTGGACTGTGAAGAAAGCTGAGCGCCGAAGAATTGATGCTTTTGAACTGTGGTGTTGGAGAAGACTCTTGAGAGTCCCTTGGACTGCAAGGAGATCCAACCAGTCCATTCTGAAGATCAACCCTGGGCGTTCTTTGGAAGGAATGATGCTAAAGCTGAAACTCCAGTACTTTGGCCACCTCATGCAAAGAGTTGACTCATTGAAAAAGACTCTGATGCTGCGAGGGATTGGGGGCAGGAGGAGAAGGGGACGACAGAGGATGGGATGGCTGGATGGCATCACTGACTCGATGGACGTGAGTCTGAGTGAACTCCGGGAGTTGGTGACGGACAGGGAGGCCTGGCGTGCTGCGATTCATGGGGTTGCAGAGAGTCGGGCACAACTAAGCGACTGGACTGAGCTGCCCCCTTGAATCTATTTGTTTCATGAATATAAGTTCATTTGTGTCATATTTTAGATTCTACATATAAATGACTCAGACAGTAAAGCATCTGCCTGCAATGCAGGAGACCCAAGCTGGTCCCTGGGTCAGGAAGATCCCCTAGAGAAGGGAATGGCTACCCACTCCAGTATTCTTGCCTGGAGAATTCCAAGAACAGGGGAGCCTGGCGGGCTCATATAGTCCATGGGGTTGCAAAGAGTCAGACATGACTGAGTGACTAACACTTTCACTTTTGTACTTTAGGTCTGTCTAGATAACCTCTAGTCTATCCATGTTGCCACAAATGGCATTATCTCATTCTGTTTTATGGGTGACATTCCATTGTGTGTATATGCTTCTTTTCTATCCATTTATCTGTGGATGGGCACTTAGGTCGCTTCCATGTCTCGGCTATTGTAAACAGTGCTGCTATAAACGGGGGAATGGGTCTTTTGAATTAGTTTTGCCTGGATATATGCCTGGGATTGGGGCTGCTGGATCACATGAGTCTCTTTCCTGCCTTCCTCTCCCTCTGTCCTTGTCTCTCAGGGGACACAGAGCAGGAGCCTTTCTCCTCTTTGCCATCTCTCCCTGCTCCCATCCTCTCTTCTTTGCTGAGAAGCACAGAAGGCCAAGACTGGTGTCCCTACCCTTTCTGTTCTCCAACCCCGTCTCTGATGTTCCTGGAAGGCAGCTCTTTCCGGTCCTGCGTGGAACCTTGTGGCTGTGGTTTCTGGAGCACCGGGGTGGGGGTACCCTTCTGCACAGCTTGTAAGGAGAGGCTGAATTCTCCCAGGTGGACCCTTGGGAGTGGTGGGAGCACCCCACCACTATTTCACTGTCTTCAGGGGGGTCCTGGGGACCTTGAAGATGGCCTTGAGAGGGAACTGCAGGGCAGGCGTGAGTCTCCCCTCTGCCCACCTGCTTGGACCTGTGTGGCCTTGGGCAGAGGACTCTGCCTGTCTGAGCTCAGTACCTGCTCATCTGTACTCAGGGTCTGTGAGCAGCTAATGCAGGGCTGCCCTGCTGTGGAAGGAGATGGCTTGGCTCAGCTGCTGGCTGGGAGTTGGGGACTCGCAGAAGGGGGTCCCTACACACTGACAGCTCTCTGGGTCCCCAAGGGGTGAGCATGTGTCTTGGGGTGGCTTTGAGGGTCCCGTTGGTGGGGCACCCAAGTCCTGGCTGCCTTGGAGCCTCTGGGGATGGATTAGGAGCTGTAAGCGGGACACAAGCTCTCAGGCAGAGAAGCTGGTTCCGGTCAAGGTTTATTGGACCTCTTTCGGTCCGCGGCTCTTCACAGTTCAGGCTGCAGCCTGCAGGTGGCGCTGGCGGGCTGCAGTGTCCTTGTAGCCGTCCGCCGCCCTGACCCCCTTTCCCCAGTCCCGTTGGTTGCTCCGAGAAGGTGGGAGGGTGGGTTGAAGGAAGGGGCTGGAGACTGATCATCAGCCCCACCTGGGGCCCTCTCTTATCTCCACAAAGTCTGCCCGAGATCCCGCAGTCCAGCCGCCCCACAGATCAGAGCTGCCCCCGACGCTGGGGCAGCCCCCCTCGCGGCCAGTCCTCTGGCCGGCTACGTGGCTGGTGTGTGCCCGTTGGCCATACGACCGGCTGCCCGGCTCCGAGGGCCGTCAGTGGGGGCTGCTCCGGGCCGCTGTGCCGCCTCATTCGTCATCTGAGGACACTCCTCGGCTGCCTCCCCATCGCTGGAGTCTAACTCCTCCACGTCACTGCGAACATCCTTCTCCATCTGGGGAAGAGGAGGAGGCAGGGGACTGGCTTGGCTGGGGCCCCAGGGAGGCATGCCGCTAGCCAAAACTACCCCGGCCCTATCTTTCCTTTTTAAATTTATTTGCTAGTTAATTAACTTTTTTTTTTTTTTTTTTGGCCTCGAGCAAGCACAGGGGATCTTAGTTCCCCGACCAGGGACTGAACCTGCGCCCCCTGCGTTGGCAGCATGGAGTCTCAACCACCAGACTCCTACCTGGCCTTTCTTTATGAAGCTGTAGATCATGCGAAGGATGAGGCAAGACCAGAACACATGGAGCAGCTGCAGAATTGTCAGAAGTGCGTTCAAGAAGTAGTAGCCAAAGAAGCTGCCCAAGTTGACGATGGACTCGAAGTAAGCGGTATAGAGGATCCTGGGTGGGAGGGCGGGAGGCAGAGGCAGGGCTCCACTGGCTGCTGCAGCCCCAGTCCTGGGCACCTCCAACTTGCATGGCCCTCCCTGCTCTAGAACCATCTATGGCTCCCCAGTACTCTCCTCCCACCAACGAGGAAGGCCTGTGCTCTTCAGCTGGGCCGTTTAGTAGTCCCCTCACCTGATTATATTAAATTCATAGAATGCACAAGCTGGCCAGCTGGCTAGCCGCAACCGTGAACCCCTAGGGGCAGCTTAGTGTCCCAGTAGTTCTCCTGGGTGGTCCTTTCAGACCTTCTCAGGTCCCCGTCACTTCCCACCCAGGTCAGCTGTAGGGTCGTCAGTGACCCGCCTTGATCACACAGCAGGCACCTGGCTGGCCCTCCCACCTCCTCGTTCCCCTTGAACCTTCGGGGACCCACACTCCCGGGTCCCCACTTCATGGCTGCCCCCTCTCCGTCTCCTCTGCAGGCTCCCCTGACCCGCAACCCCAGAACTGGGCCTCTCTCTCAACACCTGGTCTCCGGTGACCCCATCCAGTCTCGTGGATGAAACCACTGAACAGTTACCCCTCTCCCCAGGACCCCAGGCTAGTGTCCACCGCTTCCTCCACTTTTCGGTGGCTGTGGTGGTGACTGGGGGTGTTGCCAGCCCCTTAAACCCAGCACGGTCACAGCTAAGCTCCTGTTCCTCAAGCAGCAACTCTGACCCCATTCCCATCTTATAACCCCTGAGTCATCTCCTTGAGCCCACACACTTCTCTCACCTGCCCTGGTCCTGCCCGGGTCCTGCCCCATCACTGGCTACCCAGACCAGTGCGGTCATGTGGGCCTTGGCCTCCAGTTTCATCCCCAGCCTCCTACCAGCTATTCCCCCTGCAGCCACCAGAGGGAGCCTGTGAGCACTCACATGGGGTCCCTCCAGTCCTCTACTCAGGGCTCCCACGTGACTTGGGATAAAGGCCCACTTCTCCCCAAAGCCCTGCATACTCTGTCCCGTCATTGTCTACCTTCACTTCCTCCCTCTCTCCCTCTGCTTCCGCCACAGGGGTCTTCTATCTGTTCTTCTAACATGCTGGACACGGTCCTGCCTCTGGAATGCTGTCAGTGAGGCCTTCTCCAACCACCTCAATTCCAACTCTCCACACAGTTCCTGTGCCTTTCCTGACTTTTCTTCTCTTTAGCACAATCACTGCCACACATATTCCGAAGCCCACCTGTTTGCCTATTATACTCCTCCATCCACCAGTGTCAGCTCCACAGGACCTTCCCGCTGTCCCCTCTGCTGGCATGAAGGAGGAGGGAGGTGGGAGGCTCAGCAAATTCCCAGGCAAAGACCAAACAGGGACCCGACGCGGTCTCCCAGTCCATGTTCCAGGCACCCAGGGCTGATGATGACTAAGTCCAGTGCTCTGCCTAGCTCTGGGCCTTTGCTTAGGCTGTGCCCTGTGTTGGAAACCCCTTTCTCTGCCTCCTCCTAGAAGCCTCCCAGCCAGCAGCCCCAGTTCCCTGGATTGGGGAGGTGAGGTGACCGGTATCTCAGCCACCTCTCCCCCCCGCCCCCCACACACACACAGCGGAAGAGCTGACTCACCGCGTGGGGAAGAGCACGAGGCGAGTGTAGAAGAAAACCAGCGAGAAGATGATGAACAGGGTGTCGCACAGGCGCCGCCAGTGTGTGTAGTTGAACAATTTACTGGCCTGGGGAGGGCAGCAGAGAGACAGCCGTGGGAAGGGTGGGGCCAAGAAATGGCAGGGCCTCCTCCCAGGGAAAAAGGGCCACGGGGCTGGGCCAGGTGAGTTGAGGCAGGATCTTATCTCTAGGAACTGCCTAGACAGGTAAAGTGTGATCTGCAGGGGTGACAGGGGTGGGGGCCTCACCTCTGAAGACTGACAGGGAGTGGGGCCTCAGCTCCCTGCAGATAGGGGGTGACAGGGGGTGGGGCCTCAACCCCAGGGGCACCTGGGAGGGTGGGGCGGGGGTGGGAACCGGAAGGAGTCAGGCTGGGCCCAGCCCACCTCCAGCAGGTAATCGGAGGAGTCGTGCAGCAGCAGCACCAGAGAGCCGATGCGCAGCAGGTTCAAGCTGTAGGAGAAGCTGATCAGGATGATGGTCACGAAGTGATGAATCACCTGCTCCTTGAAGTCCTGTGTGAGAGGGAGGGTCACAGCCGGGATGACGCTGGGTGGCTGGAGCAGGCCCTCCCAGGGGGATTGCTTGGAGGATGGATACCATGCCACCTCCCTGAGGCGCCAAGGTTCTTGGGGTGTGGGATAAGGCCACCCCTCCCCACCTGGAACTGGGTCACAATCATCCCAGGGCATCACTTCCTCAGCCAGAGTCTTGGTCTGGCCTTACCTTGCGCTTGGTGTCAAAGGGCAGTGTCATCAGCAGAGAGACGTAGAAACTCAGCTCCAAGAGGTACCAGTGGTACAGGCCTGGCTTCAGGGGCTGTGGCAGGGGTGCAAGGTTAGCTGTGGGGAATGGAGGCACCCACAGGGCATGGGGTATGGGGCAAGGCCCTCCCCATTTGATCAAACCCACCACACATTAATCCCAATGAATGAGGAAGGCATGAGCTCCCTGTCCGTAGAGGTAACCAAGGGTAGTGGTTTTGTGGTTTCCTGCTTTGAGTGTCCTGACTCCTGGCCCCTCTCCATTCCACAAGGGAGCCAAAAAATAGAGTGGGCTCAGAGGGGAATGATGGTAGGATGTCCAGCTTTGGCTCTCCTGCCTGTGACCACAGGAACTCTGACCATGCTGATCTCCCCACCAGCCTCCAAACACCCGCCTGGCACTCACCTGATGTGGGTAATTTTCCCAGCATGTGACCGGCGTCCACAGCCACGACTCCTGCAGGGACGGGGGTAGTCTGAGGATGTCCAAAGGCTAGCACCCAGAACTCCCACCCCAGGCCTGGGTCCTCCTCCCGGGCTCCCTGGCTCTCAGCTGCTTTCACTCAGGCTGGCTGTTCGCTGCCAACTACAGCTCTGCTCTCGCTGTAGGGTGTGGGCATGAGTGTGTGTGTGCTAAGGCACTTCGGTTGTGTCCAACCCTTTGTGACCCTATGGACTGTAATACTGGACTGGGTTGCCATGCCTTCCTCCAGGGGATCTTCCCGACCCAGGGACTGAACCTGCATCTCTTACGTCTCCTGCGTTGGCAAGTAGGTTCTTTACCACTGGCGCCACCTGGAAGGCCCTCTCACTGTACACCAGAGGCTTATTATTCAGAATCCCCAGCCCTGACACACAGTAGGTCCTCAACAGGCCACCCATCACGTGAACATTCACCGTAACCTTGCCACGTTCCTTCCGCCCTCTCTGTGCCTTTGCATGTTTTCCCCTCTGCCCGAGCCCCACACACCCCTCCCCAATCCAATCTGGGCCCAGCACATAGTAGGCGCTTGTGGGATACACGGCAGGTAAGCCATCAGGTACACTCACGTGATAAAGAACCATGGTTCCACTGATGAAGGAGCACAGATAGAAGGCAAACCTCCAGCTGCAGGTGTGGGGGGAGCCCATGAGGCGGCTGCCAAAGGAGCAGGCCCCCTCACAGCACCCCCAGACACCCCCTCGCCAGCCCCACCCTGGGCTTACCTGGCCTCACAGAACTTCTTGGTCAGGCAGGGCCGGTCCTGGTTCCGGCGTCTCCGGAACCAGCACTGAGTCTGCCGCAGCGTGAGGCCGCACTGCGTGGCCAGGAGGTTCATCTGGGGCTGGAGAGCGGGTGATGGGGGCCAGGGTCACCGAAGTGGCCTCCCGCCACTGTCCCAGGACAGCCAGGACCCAGCTCTGCATGCCCGCTCCCCGTGCCGTGGTCCTAAACCTCACCTGTGGGGTGCTCTACCTATGTTATAGGGGAATAGGGGGTTTCACAGGGTGATGTGTGTGTACGCAGTTGCTTCAGTCATGTCCAACTCTTTTGGGATTCTCTAGGCAGGAATACTGGAGTGGGTTGCCATTTCCTCCTCCACAGGATGTCCTAAACCTCACCTGTGGGGTGCTCTACCTATGTTATAGGGGAATAGGGGGTTTCACAGGGTGATGTGTGTGTACGCAGTTGCTTCAGTCATGTCCAACTCTTTTGGGATTCTCTAGGCAGGAATACTGGAGTGGGTTGCCATTTCCTCCTCCACAGGAATCTGCCCAAACCCAGGGATTGAACCCAAGTCTCCTGCATTGGCAGGTGGATTTGTTACTGCTGAGCCATGGGGAAGTCCATAGGGTGGAGCACCCCAAAACAGGCCTGATAAAAACCCAGCCCTGGGACTTCCCTGGTGGTCTAACAGTTTAAAAATCTGTCTGCCAACACAGGGAACACAGGTTCAATCCCTGGTCCAGGAAGATTCCACATGCCTCAGGGCCACCAGACCCAGGTGCCAAAAGCCCGAGCGCCCTAAAGCCCGTGCTCCATGCAACAAGAGAAGCCAACACAGTGAGAGGCCTGCGCGCCGCAGCTAGAGAGCAGCCCCCCCGCCACTCACAAGTGGAGAAAGCCCGTGCATAGCAACGAAAGACCCAGCAGCCAGAAGTAAGAATAAAAACCAAAACCCAGTCCTGCCCGCAGGCTGATGGGCCTTGGGATTCAAGGGGTTGGGGGTGCAGGTTTTCTTCCTCCCCCTTCAGAGCTACCCCCAGAGCACCCAAGCAGGCCGATGGGGATGGAGGAGAGGGTCGGGGATCTCACCTCTGTGGGTTTCCGCCCTTTCATTAGGAAGTGCTTCTCCAGCGTGGCATTGGGCTTCGCTGGCCTCCTGGTCTGGTTCCGCACGCCCAGCCACCGGCTCAGGGGCAGGCCGACGAATCTGGGTGCAGGGGAGACAAAGCCTGTCAGTCCAGGTGGGGAAACAGGGGTCACTGGTGCCAGGCCACAGTGTGGGAGTCTGCAGGGGGTAGCCTGGCAGTTGCAACGGGCACAACCTAATAAAGACAGCTGGCGGGCTTCCTTGGTGGTCCAGTGGTTAGGATGCCACCTTCCAATGGTGGGGCACAGGTCCGATTTCTGGTATAGGTACTAAGGTCTTACATGCCTCAGAGTATGGCCAAAGATTGAAAAAAAAAAAAAAAGAAAAGGCAGTTGGATTGGTCCTCAGGATGTGAGATGATCAACTTTGGTGGTACTCAGGCACCTGTGGATGTGAGAGTTGGACTATAAAGAAGGCTGAGCACCGAAGAATTGATGCTTGGAATTGTGGTGCTGGAGGACTCTTGAGAGTCCTGTGGACAGCAAGAAGATCGAACCAGTCAATCCTAAAGGAGTTCAATCCTGAATATTCATTGAAAGGACTGGTGCTGAAGCTGAAGCTCCAATAGTTTGGCCACCTGATGTGAAGAGCTGAATCAATGGAAAAGACTGATGCTGGGAAAGATTGAAGGCAGAAGAAGGGGGATGCAGAGGATGAGATGGATGGATGGCATCATCGACTCAATGGACATGAGTTTGAGCAAACTCCGGGACATACTGAAGGACAAGGAAGCCTGGCGTGCTGCAGTCCATGGGGTGGCAGAGTCGGGCATGACTTAGTGGCTGAACAGCAGGCACCTTCACTCCATCCCAAAGAAGGGATGAGCATCCCCTCACTGCCTGAGTTCTGATCTGCCCCCCCGAACCCGGCTGGGGCCCCCCATAGGCAAGAGCAGGTGTGCTCCTTCTCAGGCCTCCTCCCTCCCCGCGTGCCCTCCTCCCTTGTGGACATTTGGAGGAGCTGGGACCCTGGTGAGGCAGTCACCACAGTGCCCACAAGGGGGCCTCCAAGACCAGGGTCAGGACCAAGCTGCATGTCCACCATATCAACACCACCTTTCACTGGGGGAAACTGAGGTTCAGGGCAGCGCAGCAAGGGACTCATTCCAGACTCACTCATGCTGGGGGGAGAAAGGGAGGAGGCAGGAATGGGACATGACTGCCATGTTATGCCTCAGGTCACGCTGGGTCCTACTTCCCAGCAAGGGATGGCCGCCCGGCCCTCTGCAGCTGAGCCGTGGGCTCCTAAGCACCGGACCCCTAGGGAGGTCCCACGACTGCCATGTATCGAAAGCTTATGATCTGCCAAGCATGTGTCTAAGTCCCCCTTGTGCGCTGGCTCACTTAACCCTATTATTACTGTCCCCATTGTCCTGATAGGCAAACTGAGGCTCAGAGAGGCCAGAGATCCACCTCAGGTGACACAGCAAGCGAAAGGCAGGCCCAGGATTCACTTTCCCTTAATGGGGAAAACCTCTGCCTGTGTTTGACCCCAGAAAAGCTGCTTCCAACCCCAATGCCCTTTAGAAAAGCAAGGGATATCTTTGGGATGCCCATCTCAGTTGCAGCCATTGGCTAAATAGGTGAGAAAACAGACCCAGCCTTCAAGGCCTGGTTGAATTAGGCCTCCCAGAATGCCTCAGGCAAAGCCTTGATCCTAGATGACCAACCTGCTGTGTGACCCCAGGCAAGTCACTTGACCTCTCTGTGCCTCCATTTCTTCTTCTGTAAAATGGGGATAATAACAGTACCACTTCACCGGGTGGCCATGAGGGCTGAGTTAAAACAGGCAAACTGTTCAGAGCAGGGGTTGGCAGAGTAAAAGCTCAAAGAGTGTCTGGTAAATATAATGTCAAAGAATGGGCCCTGGGTTCCCCATGTCCAGCCTTTGTCCCGGGAACCCTGACTCCAGGAAGCTCCTCGTGAGTGGGACAGGCAAGCTGTAGAAAGGTCAGGGGGTTGCAGAGAAGGCTGGGGATCTGGGACTGCCCTGGCAGTCCAGTGGCTGAGACTCCATGCTCCCAGTGCAGGGGGCCCAGGTTCCACTCCCAGTCACGGGACTAGATCCCACATGCCACAGCTAAAGGGTCCTGCATGCTGGAACTAAAGATACCACATCCTGCAGCGAAGATCATAAATATTTTTTTATAAACAGGTGGGGAATTTGAAATCACATGTGAGCTGTGGAGGAAGGGGAGCGGGAGGGGCCCCTAGGCACTGAGTGGGAAACTTTGAGGGGGGCAAGCCTTGTTGAGGGTGGGCCGTGGGGGCCAGGTAGATGTGGGCGCTGTGACCACAGCATAAGTCAGGTAGAAGAGCGTGGGACAGAGGGAAGGGACCCGGGAGACAGAGGGCCAGGGAAAGAACTGCAGTCTGGGGCAGTGTCTGGATCGCATGAGAAATAACTGAAAACCCATGGGTGCGTTCGGTATACACTCAGGGGCCAGGGGCCCGGCTGCAGGAGCTGAGTGGTGGGGGGTCCCAAAGTGGGGGCTGGAGTACCCTAGCCCTTCCTTTGGCTGCAAAGGAGATCAAAGGGGAGGCATTGGAAGGAACGAGGAGGGAAAGGTGGGCGGCTGGGGAGGGAGGAGAGGCACCCATACAGGAAGAAAGGACGAGGGAGTGGGTGGGAGTTCCTTCACTTACTGACCAGCCTCTGCAGACCCATCTCAGGTCAGCAAAGCAAGAGCATCACCCCACAATGGCCCCCACTTGTTTTCCGAGATGCTGGCACTCCCAGAAACCTGCAGCCAACGTCCCAGGCCTCGGAGACCCTCAGAATATGGGTGGCGGCAGCTGGGGTGGGGGCAGGGTGGAGCCAGGAGAGCACTGTGACTCGGAGCCAGGCTCCCTCCAGGGACACGCAAGGATGCGATCCTGCAGATGGGAGAGCGCAGGCTGGGCGGCGCAGTCACTTACCTCTCGAAGCTGAAGCGAATGACCACCAGGGCCAGCGCCAGGGGCACAGCCATCAGTGTGTCCCGGGGGTGGGGGAAGACCAGGCCATCGCGGTCCTCCAGTTGAGCCCACGAGACGTTGGGGGGCAGCCAGAACCTCTCGTTCCACAGCCAGTCGTTCAGGCTGGACCACATCCTGTGGACACGGGGTCCAGTGAATGGACAGCTTGGCACACAGGACACGCTGAGTGGGAGGACCGGGCAACCTGCCCTCTTCCCCCCAGCCCTTGGCAACCTGGAGCTTATTAGAGCCAGTGTGAAGGATAGACTTGGGCTGTGTGTCCTCGGGCAAATGACTGACCTCTCTGAATCTCAAGTTCATTTGTAAAACTGGGACGGCAATACCCACCTCGCACCCCAGCTTCATAAGGCGCACAAAGTGCTTGGCCCGGTGACTACTGACCCTTAAATGTAGCTCATGATGGTAGTTATTACGCTGTACTTTACAGACAGGAGCAGGGCAGCCAGGAGGGAGGGGCTGATTAGGGTGATGACTTTGAGCTCTCGAGCAGCCGGGAAGGTTTTCTGTCATTGCGGGGAGGTTCCTCTGAAACAGCCCAAAGATGAAGGATTTAAGGAATCCACAATTCCCTCCCTGGCCATCCTTCCACGCATGGACTCTCCTTGAGGTGTGAATGTCAGCTGTCTTACTCACTTTCTCCCGGCCACGGCTGGGCAAGAGTGCCTGCAGTCTGACCGAGCTTGCTGCCAGATAATGGAACAACGGTCAAGGCGGGCCAGCTTTCCAGCAAGAGCTGCTGGGGAGCTGCTGTGGGGCCCAGCTGTCCCGAGGAGCCCAAATAGCTTCTCTGGGTCCCAAGATTTAAAACAAGTGCCCCAACCCCCATACTGGTCCCCACTTGCAAAGTCTGTTCATTCATTTGTCTGTCCATCCATCCATCCATCCATCAGACCACCCATCCATCTACTCATTTGTTCAGTCCACCTATTCAACTGTTCATCCATCCAGCCATATCATTTGCTTGCCCAATTGTACATGTATGAGTTCATCCATCCATCCATCCATTCACCTATCCATCCAACCATCTACCTGTCCATCCACCCATCTACCTGTCCATCATCCCATCCATCCATCCACCTGTCCACACATCCATACCCACCTGTCTATCTACCTGTCTGTTCATCTATCCACCCACCCACTGTCCATCTACTCATCCATCCATCCCTCCACCCTCCTATTTATCTGTTCAGCCAGCCAGCCACGTGCCTGCCCACCTTTACATCTATGCGTCCAGCCATCTGCCCATCTATCAATTTATCTGTTATCTGTTCATCCACCCACCCATCCACCCACTCATCCATCCATCCGTGAGATGTTCTCTGAGTGGCTTATACATGCCAGAGCCTGAGGCTGGATGTTGGGGTCACAGCAGGGAACAAAGCAGACACATTCCTGTCCCCATGAAGCTCACAGCCCAGCAAGGGGAGGCAGCCAGCCCACAAGTAAACAGATTCATATATAAATGAGACAACACATCGTGATGTGGCCTGGTAGAAACAGGGTGACGTGATTTATCATGGAAGGTTGCTAAGGAAACACCATCTGAGCTGAGACCTAGAGATGAGGAAGGCTTGGGTGTGCGCAGAAGTGGGTTGTGGTGGTGGGAGGGGCACTGGGAGGGACTTTCCAGAGTGGCAGGTGCAAAGGCCCTGAGGCAGGACTGAGCAACACTGGGCAGGGGAAGACCAGTAAGGATGCCTTTGTGGCTGGAGCAGAGTGAGCAAGGGGAGAGAGTGGGAGGAGGTGAGCGCAGGAAGCAGGTGGGGGCAGGTCATGCAGGGTCTGTGGACTGTGAGGAGAAATCAGATGAGTTCCTCCAACATCTTAAAGCAAAGCCAAATTTACAGTGAGCGCCTATATACCCACCACTAGACTCTACCATTCATGTCTCTATCTACCCGCCAGTGCATTTTTGGGTGGACTTCAAAAAAACAGCTGGGGGACCACTTCAGAGAAACAGCTGGGTACCACGTTGCTTCTTGCTCAGCCCAGGGGAAATTTTATCACCCCAAAGTCTAGGACAGCAGAGAACCAACAAAAGAATCAGCTCCTCGTAATGTTGTTTTAATCTTAAGACAACATTCCCTGGGGGCTCAGATGTTAAAGAATCTGCCTGCAATGCAGGAGACCCAGGTTCGGACTATGGCGCGAGTGGTGAAGAATCCACCTACCAACACAGAAGATGCAAGAAACTTGGATTCCATCCCTGAGCTGGGAAGATCCTCTGGAGGAGGAAATGGCAACCTACTCCATATTCTTGCCTGAGAAATCCCATGAACAGAGGAACCTGGTGGGCTATGGGGTCCCTGGGGTCGCAGAGAGTTGGACACGACTGAGCGACTAACACCTTACTTCTTTCAAGATTAAATAATACGACTTTTTAAAAAAGACTTATTCTCAAGATTTTATCTGCTGCTTCAGAGATTGTGATTTACCCTCCAATTTAATACGTATTCTATTTTTATTACTACAATTTCTTCAATGTGATTTTACGTATGCACATACATATACGTGTGTATTTAAGACTTAGAGTTTATTTGGCTGAGACAACTAAGCTAGGAATCAGAACTTTTTTCTCAATTTGTTCTGTAAGTACCACTTAGTAGCTCACCTTTCCTATCTTGTTTTAGTTAGTGTTTTAGCTTTTAAAAAGTTATTATATTTAGAAATCTATTTATGGAATTTTCTCTTCTGTCACACTTATATTTCCATCTTTACACCATTACCAAGTCTAGATTTGCTGCCTTTTTATTTATTTACCTTTTAATTCTTTGACATTTCTTTTCTAAATGTACTTTTATAACTATTTGTTAAATTGTAAAATCCTGTGATATCAGTATAAAATTGGTATACTATTAATAATAAAGTAATCTGCATGAAAAGCAAACAGAAAACCACAAAATAAGCAGCTTAGGGGGAGGAATAAATTAGGAATTTGGGGTTAAAATACATATACTACTATATATAAAACTGATAACCAACAAGGACCTACTGAATAGCACAGGGAACTCTACTCAATTTCTTGTAATAACCTGTAATGGAAAAGAATCTAAAAAAGAATATATATAGTGTATAGTGTATATATATAGTGTATAACTGATTGATTGTATAGTGTATGTATATAGTGTATAACTGATTCACTGTGCTGTATACCTGAAACTAACGCAACAGTGTAAATCAACCATGTATGCCCTGGTGCGTCCATGTACGCACACTGGTGTGTCCAAGTCTTTGCGACCACGTGGACTGTAGCCTACCAGGCTCCCCTGCCCATGGAAGTTTCCAGTCAAGAATATGGAGTGGGTTGCCACTGCCTCCTCCAGGGGACCTCCCCCACTGAGGGACTGAACCCAAGTTTCTTGCATCTCCTGCACTGGCAGGTGGATTCTTTGCCAGTGCCACTAGGGCCATACTTCAATAAATTTTTTTTTTTTTAAGTAGCTGACATCAAGTCACATCACCCTTAAATATTTCAGCATGCAGATCATTAACTAGAGTTCAATATTGACTTACGTGTTTTTTTCCTTTGAAGGTAAAATTTACTAGAGCACAATGCATCAACATTAAGTGCACGATGGCTGAGTTTTGACCAATACACGCACCTGTGTAAACCAACCTCCAGCCACAAACATTCTCCTCCCTCCATCCCCTTCTCTCTCTCTCAGCCCCTTCTCAGTCAACCTCCATCTCCACCGTCCAAAGGTAACCTCTGCTCCGNATGAGGAAGGCTTGGGTGTGCGCAGAAGTGGGTTGTGGTGGTGGGAGGGGCACTGGGAGGGACTTTCCAGAGTGGCAGGTGCAAAGGCCCTGAGGCAGGACTGAGCAACACTGGGCAGGGGAAGACCAGTAAGGATGCCTTTGTGGCTGGAGCAGAGTGAGCAAGGGGAGAGAGTGGGAGGAGGTGAGCGCAGGAAGCAGGTGGGGGCAGGTCATGCAGGGTCTGTGGACTGTGAGGAGAAATCAGATGAGTTCCTCCAACATCTTAAAGCAAAGCCAAATTTACAGTGAGCGCCTATATACCCACCACTAGACTCTACCATTCATGTCTCTATCTACCCGCCAGTGCATTTTTGGGTGGACTTCAAAAAAACAGCTGGGGGACCACTTCAGAGAAACAGCTGGGTACCACGTTGCTTCTTGCTCAGCCCAGGGGAAATTTTATCACCCCAAAGTCTAGGACAGCAGAGAACCAACAAAAGAATCAGCTCCTCGTAATGTTGTTTTAATCTTAAGACAACATTCCCTGGGGGCTCAGATGTTAAAGAATCTGCCTGCAATGCAGGAGACCCAGGTTCGGACTATGGCGCGAGTGGTGAAGAATCCACCTACCAACACAGAAGATGCAAGAAACTTGGATTCCATCCCTGAGCTGGGAAGATCCTCTGGAGGAGGAAATGGCAACCTACTCCATATTCTTGCCTGAGAAATCCCATGAACAGAGGAACCTGGTGGGCTATGGGGTCCCTGGGGTCGCAGAGAGTTGGACACGACTGAGCGACTAACACCTTACTTCTTTCAAGATTAAATAATACGACTTTTTAAAAAAGACTTATTCTCAAGATTTTATCTGCTGCTTCAGAGATTGTGATTTACCCTCCAATTTAATACGTATTCTATTTTTATTACTACAATTTCTTCAATGTGATTTTACGTATGCACATACATATACGTGTGTATTTAAGACTTAGAGTTTATTTGGCTGAGACAACTAAGCTAGGAATCAGAACTTTTTTCTCAATTTGTTCTGTAAGTACCACTTAGTAGCTCACCTTTCCTATCTTGTTTTAGTTAGTGTTTTAGCTTTTAAAAAGTTATTATATTTAGAAATCTATTTATGGAATTTTCTCTTCTGTCACACTTATATTTCCATCTTTACACCATTACCAAGTCTAGATTTGCTGCCTTTTTATTTATTTACCTTTTAATTCTTTGACATTTCTTTTCTAAATGTACTTTTATAACTATTTGTTAAATTGTAAAATCCTGTGATATCAGTATAAAATTGGTATACTATTAATAATAAAGTAATCTGCATGAAAAGCAAACAGAAAACCACAAAATAAGCAGCTTAGGGGGAGGAATAAATTAGGAATTTGGGGTTAAAATACATATACTACTATATATAAAACTGATAACCAACAAGGACCTACTGAATAGCACAGGGAACTCTACTCAATTTCTTGTAATAACCTGTAATGGAAAAGAATCTAAAAAAGAATATATATAGTGTATAGTGTATATATATAGTGTATAACTGATTGATTGTATAGTGTATGTATATAGTGTATAACTGATTCACTGTGCTGTATACCTGAAACTAACGCAACAGTGTAAATCAACCATGTATGCCCTGGTGCGTCCATGTACGCACACTGGTGTGTCCAAGTCTTTGCGACCACGTGGACTGTAGCCTACCAGGCTCCCCTGCCCATGGAAGCTTCCAGTCAAGAATATGGAGTGGGTTGCCACTGCCTCCTCCAGGGGACCTCCCCCACTGAGGGACTGAACCCAAGTTTCTTGCATCTCCTGCACTGGCAGGTGGATTCTTTGCCAGTGCCACTAGGGCCATACTTCAATAAATTTTTTTTTTTTTAAGTAGCTGACATCAAGTCACATCACCCTTAAATATTTCAGCATGCAGATCATTAACTAGAGTTCAATATTGACTTACGTGTTTTTTTCCTTTGAAGGTAAAATTTACTAGAGCACAATGCATCAACATTAAGTGCACGATGGCTGAGTTTTGACCAATACACGCACCTGTGTAAACCAACCTCCAGCCACAAACATTCTCCTCCCTCCATCCCCTTCTCTCTCTCTCAGCCCCTTCTCAGTCAACCTCCATCTCCACCGTCCAAAGGTAACCTCTGCTCCGGCTTTTTTTTTTCCATTGGGGGTTACTTTTGTCTGTTCCAGAGCTTCGTATAAATGGAATCACAAACTCCATCTTTGTTTCGAACTTCTTTCACTTGTATAATATTTTCAAGATTCACCTCTGTTGTTGCAAGCTCAGTAGCTTTAATTCTCAAATTCTTGGTACTAAATGAAAAGTGAAAGTTGCTCACTCGTGTCCGACTCTTTGCGACCCCTTGGACTGTTAGCCTGTCAGGCTCTTCAATCCATGGAATTCTCCAGGCAAGAATAGTGGAGTGGGTTGCCATTCCCTTTTCCAGGGGATCTTCCCAACCCAGGGACCGAACCCAGGTCTCCCACATTGCAGGCAGACTCTTTACCATCTGAGCCACCAGGGAAGCCCCACTGAATGAATATACCACAGCTGGTTGTCATGCGCTTGCTTTTTAAACTTTTACTTATTATTAATTTGTTAAACGTATTTGTTTTATTCTTGTTTTTCGGCTGCACTGGGTCTTTGTGGCTGACGCGGGCTTTTCTCTAGCTGTGGCGACCGGGGGCCGCTCTCTCGTTGCGGCGCGCAGGCTTCTTGTTGCAGTGGCTTCTCTTGTTGCGGAGCACGCGCCCTAGGCACACGGGCTTCAGTAGTCGTGGCCCATGGACTTAGTTGCTCCGAAGTATGTGGGATCCTCCCAGACCAGGGATCCAATCAAATCAACCACTGCCCCACCAAGCAAGTCTTATCATTCACTTGTTGATGGACATCTGAGATGCATTCAGTTTCGGGAAGCTATGAGCAAAACTGTTCAGAACATTCACGTCCCAGTCTTGTGTGAGTAGATGTCTTTCTGTTTCCTGGGTCTGTCCCGAGGAGTGGAATTACTGGGCCATACTTGGGCTTCCTTGGTGCTTCAGACAGTAAAGACTCTGCCTGCAATGCAGGAGACCCAGGTTTGATACCTGGGTCAGGAGGAGCCCCTGGAAAAGTGAATGGCAATCCACTCCAGTATTCTTGCCTGAATCCATGAGGTCGCAAAGTATTGGGCATGACAGAGTGACTAACACTTTCAGTTTTTTACTTTCACTGCATATCTTCCTTGATGAGCAACTCCCAAACTGCATTCTGGAGTGGCCGCACCATTTTACACTTGATCTTGTGAAGTCTGGGAGTTTTATAGCCCTCAGTTTTATTTTAGGTGAGATGGCAAGGGCGGGGGTGGGGTGGGGGTGGATTCCCAGACAGGAAGTGGCTTTGGACGCCAGAATAGGGGCCCGCCCAGATAAACCAGGAGAAGCTACTACATTCCCCGCCCCCTCGCAAGATCTGCCAACTAGCAACCGTAATTCCACTTCCAAGCTCAGTTTCCCTTTGCCACATGGGGTAGCATGTACCCCCAGGTTCCGGGATTAGGATGCAAACGTCATTAAGGGGGGCATTATTTCTCCTCCCTCACATTGCCAGGTAGGAGGGCTTACTCTTAGGAGCAGGCAGGGATCAGAGGGGCCAAGAGAGGTTGCCGGGGGTTGGAATGTCCTGTCTCTTGATGCATGTGGTATTCTGGTTGAGAAAATGCACTGGGCTGTGCTTCCATGCTGTGCGCCCTCCTCTGGGCAGATTAAAACATCCGCCTTGAAAAAAATCTAGGACCCATTGTTTGGCTTCTCTTGTTATGGAGCATGGGCTTCAGTCATTGTGGGGCACCGGGCCAGTTGCCCTCTGGCACATGCAGTCTCCCCGGGTCAGGGATTGAACTCGTGTCCCCTGCATTGGCAGTTGGATTCTTAAAGCACTAGGCCAGCAGGGAAGCCCTGGTTTTAACTAGCAGTAATCTGAAGTTCTGACTACCTGGTCTTTGTTGCAAACATTCCTATTTATCCCGATTCCTCCCTCATCTCTTCAGAGCACTTCCTCAGAGCTATCTGAGAGGCCATCTCTGGGCTTGAAGTCCTCAGAATGTCCACAGAGTAAAACAGAATTCTCAGCTTTTAGGTTGTGCTTTTTTTTTTCCAGTGGACAGTGGATTTGGGGGGCAGGAGTTGGGTTTGGTGACGAGGGGGAGGGGCGTGCCTTGAATGTCCCTGAGGCCCCAGATTAGGCTGGAGCTCCTCTGGGGTTGGGGCAGGTAATGGATGAAATCCCCCAGGGAGGAAGTGTACATGAGGAATCAGCCCAAAGACCATGGCAGAGGGCGTTCGAGTTCAGGCATCAGTGAAGTGACAGATGGGCAAAAGTGTCAAAAAAAAAAAAAAGGGAACAAAGAGTGCTGCTCACCATCCAGTTATATGAAGGGTTAAATTGCAACCTACAGGCAGTGCGTCCACAGGGGAATTCAGGATAGAAGAAAACAGGATGAGGCATTCTGTGCTTTGGATAAAAAGGGTCCCTGGATAGTTCAGACTCATAGCCAGAAGAATTTCAATGACCTCAGATTCCTGCATCTTCCCAAACACAGAAAAGCACGAAAATGATTATCTTATCTATTCTTCATGACAGGCAGTCATATTTTCCCAAGGTGTGTGCTGGACTGCATGTATTTCCTACCCCCGCCCCCAGAATTCATGTATATTCCTCCTCTTCATCTTTGGAGCTGTTTACTCAGAGCTACCAAGTAGCTGTTTCCAGAGCTTCGTCCTCAGTGAAGACCCTGAGGTTGCACGGTGGTAAAGAACCCCCTTGGCAATGCAGGAGACACAAGAGACACAGGTTTGATCCCTGGGTTGGGATGATCCCCTGGAGGAGGCCATGGCAACCTACACCTCTATTCCTGGAAAATCCCTTGGACAGAGGAGCCTGGCGGGCTACAGTCCATGGGGTTGCAAAGGGTCAGACACGTTTGAGCACACATATAAAGACTCTGAATAAAGAGTAAACTCACAGCTCTCCTATTGTGCAGTTTTCCTTAAGACAGGTGTGTGACAGTGGTTAGTTTAGACCCACAACGTTCAGGAGACCCAGACAGAACAGACAGATGGATAGGAGGATGGAGGGACTTCTGCCCAAGTGGTTGATGTCTTTAAAAAAAGATAAATTAGGAGTTTGTGATTAACATATAACAGATAACACTGCTTCCCTGGTGGCTCAGACAGTAAAGAATCCACCTGCAATGCAGGAGACCGGGTTTGATCCCTGGATCAGAAAGATGGCTACCCATTCCAGCATTCTTGCCTGGAGAATCCCATGAGCAAAGGAGCCTAGTGGGCTACAGTCCATGAGGTCGCAAAGAGTCGGACATGACTGAGCAACTAAACACACAAATATGAAACTGATAAACAAGAAGGACCAGTTGTATACCACAAGGAATGTATTTAATATCTTGTAATAACCTAGAATGGAAAAGAATCTAAAAAATTTATATATATATATATATAAAAGAATTTAAGGAATTCTGGAAAAGTATTTATATATATAGCTTCCTGGGTAGCTCAGCTGGTGAAGCATCTGTCTACAATGCAGGAGACCCCAGTTCAATTCCTGGGTCGGAAAGATTAGGCTACCCACTCCAGTATTCTTGGGCTTCCTTGGTAGTGCAGATGGTAAAGGATCTGCCTGCATGCGGGAGACTGGGTTTGATCGCTGGGTTGGAAGATCCCCTGGAGGAGGGCACGGCAACCCACTCCAGTATTCTTGCCTGGAGAATCCCATGGACAGGGGAGCCTGGAGGGCTATAGTCCATAGAGTTGCAAAGAGTTGGACATGACTGGGCAGCTAACCATGAGTGAGTGAAGTCGTTCAGTCGTGTCCGACCCTTTGCGACCCTGTGAACTGTAGCCTACCAGGCTCCTCTGTCCATGGGATTCTCCAGGCAAGAGTAATGGAGTGGGTTGCCATTTCCTTCTCCACAACTAACCATATGTATATATAAACTGAATCGCTGTCCTATACACCTGAAACTAACACAACATTGTAAATGAACTATACTTCAATTTTTTTAATGGTTAAAAAAAAAACCA
>SJYX01004333.1:39552-105841 GCA_006410675.1 Oreotragus oreotragus
CAAGTGGAAGACAGCGATCAGGGCTTTGCTGACATGGGGAGGGGGAGGATGAGCAGAGCACCCCTGAACTACCCCCCCCCACCCCACAACACACGAAGGCCCTGGCATCACCCAGCAGAGCAGAGCTGTGCACACACATTTTATTTTAAATCTAGCTGGAAGTGCAGGGCTTGTCTGGGCTGTGCAGGGAAGAACAGACACACACCCACATCCTCACTCACTGCCCCCACAGCCTGGCCTGCTTGGGGTCACCTGACTGCTTCGGCTAGAGGCCCAGGCAGGGAGCACGTGATGGGCTAAGAGGGGGTTATCTGTAGATAACCACGGCCACTCCTGCACCGAGCCCCGGCTCCTCCACTTTGGCCTCTCTGAGCAGGGTCCCTGCGGGGTGCTCACGACCAGAGGTGTAGCCAGGCCAGGAGATACCACCTTCAGGGACCCAAGGAGGGGTCCCGAGTCCAGGGCTCTGCCTCTCCCCTCCATGCTCTGGCCCCGTTGGTACACCCCCCCCCCAAACTCAATTCACTGCAATGGCTGCTTGGTGGGCTTGCGATTCACCAGTCAGATTCCTCCTCCAGGGCCTGCATGTGCTGTGTCCAAAACTCACCAAGCTCAGTGCCATCTCAGGACCTCTGCATGTGCTATGTCCAACTCACAAAGCGCATTCCTGCCTCAGGACCTTTGCACATGCTGCTCTCCCAGGCAACCCCTGTCTATCTCTGTCTCATCCTTCACATCTTGGTTCACTGTTGCCTCCTGGGAGAATTCTTCTCAGATCACTGCCAAAGAAGCCATCATATTATTCCATCTCCTCAACCAGTTTTGTTGCTTCAGTCCTGTCATCCCGCTTGAACTGTTTTCTTTCTTTCTTTTTTTAATGCTTACAATTATTTATTTCTTTACCTGCTTTTGGCCGTGCTGAGTCTGTTGCAGTGTGCAGGCTTCAGTAGTTGCAGCACATGGGCTTAGTTGTCCCATGGCATGGGGAATTTTCCTGGACCAGATATGGAACCCTGGTCCCTTGCATTGGAAACAGAGTCTTAGCCCATGTCCCCTGGAATCCCCAGCCCATTGGCCACCCCTCATCACCACAGCCTGCTTCTCCAGGTTCCCTGGCTGCACCTTCTCAGAATCACCCCTTGGCAACGCAACCCCCTACCACCGTCCCCTCCTGCTAATAAAGCAACCACCGGTGAGTGCTGTGAGAGTGGATCTGCAGGTGCCTGAGGACTGATTATGGGACATCCATCCATCCTCCTGGAATCTGTTCCCTCCCTCCTACAGCCCCTGGAATATGCCAGGTGCTAGAGCCTCTAAGGGCGCCACCCAGTGGCAGCAAAGTCTTTACACGGGTGGTGCCTTTTTCCTGAAGTGCCCGCACCCCTTCACTAGGCACCCGCTTCACTAGGCTCATTTGTACTCGTTTTTAAGACCTGGGTCGGATTAAATTCCCTACTTAAGAGGCCTTTTCTATTCTTCCCACCCTAAGGAAGCAGAGCTCCCTCCCTAGTCCCGCCCACCCCACCAGGGCCTTTCTTCAAAGCTTCTGTTCAGCCCTGGCTGGCCCCACAGAGCTTAGAGAGCTGAGCCTTCCCACCAGAGAGTGAGGGTCAGACCAGGAAGAAACCTGTAGGGTCCCCAGCATCACCCAGTGTAGGGGTGTGTTGGGAGTTGGTTAGGATAGTTTCAAGAAGGACGGAGGGAAGAGAGATCAGGTCTCTGGAAGTTTTAGTGGGCAAGTGAGCAGATCCAGCCCGAGGCAAGGGGGGTGGGGCAGCAGGATCTGATTGTTACCTGCACAGGACTCAGAGAGATCAAGCAAACTGATGGGCTCGGAAGGGGAGTGCTTTCTGAGTGTGTGCTCAGTTGTGTCTGACTCTTTGTGACCCCGTAGACTGTAGCCCTCCAGGTTCCTCTGTCTGTGGGATTTCCCAGGCAAGAATACTGGAGCAGACTGCCATTTCCTTTTCCAGGGGATCTTCCTGACCCAGGGATCGAACCTGCATCTCCTATGTCTCCTGCTCGAGCAATTAGTTAAAAACGAAAACACACCACTCTAGAACTTCCTTGGAGGTCCAGACTCTGTGCTTCCATTGCAGAGAGCATGGGTTTGATCCNATGGGGCATCAATGGCCTGCAAGGCTCAAACTTCTTTTCCACTCCCTCCACCAACAGATGCCCTCCTCTGAAGGGGCAGGCGGGAGCAAGGCTCAGGGTGGTGAGGGACAACTTTCATTTGTTTCTCCTTTGGACTCCAGCTCCTCTGCTTGTTCCCTGTGGACCCTCTGCCTCTCTGGGCCTCAAGGTGCCCCATCTGAAAAATGGGTACAGCCAGATCTTCTGCTTTGCTGCTCCACTGTACAGGTTCAGGGTGGCTTGTAAGTGCTCCACGCTGGTCTTGCAATAGATTTGATTCTTTCAGTTTACCTGCCATTGACCTCACCACTCGTGTTTGTTTCCTCATCTGTAAAATGGGAATAACAATGCCCCTCCCCCCCATGTGGGGGAGGGGTTGGGAATGATGCCTGGGGTGGAGTGAGCTCTGAGTAAAAATGTAATTACTGTTAGCAGCTGGGTGGGGGAAGCAGTCTGGGAAGGAGGGCACTGATCCGTGCAGGTTCTGAGTGGTTCTCCCAGGGTCATCCTCCCATCCATGCTCCTCCTCCGCCTGCCTCTGCAGCCTTCCCTTAAAGCTGTACCCTTGAATGAGCTCAGGATGGCTGCTGAGGGGTCATCTGCAGAATCACTAAGCGGGCAGCTGGTCAGGCCCAACCAGCCTGAGATTTTATCCTCATCTCCCCTCCCACCCTCGGGTTCCTCCCCCTCCTCCCCAAGCTGGTCTCCAGCCTGGACTGCTTCTCAAAGGCACTTTGGCCCCACTCCCAGCCCTGCCCCTGCCACCTGGGAGCCAGACTCTGATAATCCTTCTTAGTGCCTAAAAATATCCCCAGATTGGGGGTGGGGGCAAGTGGAAGACAGCGATCAGGGCTTTGCTGACATGGGGAGGGGGAGGATGAGCAGAGCACCCCTGAACTACCCCCCCCCACCCCACAACACACGAAGGCCCTGGCATCACCCAGCAGAGCAGAGCTGTGCACACACATTTTATTTTAAATCTAGCTGGAAGTGCAGGGCTTGTCTGGGCTGTGCAGGGAAGAACAGACACACACCCACATCCTCACTCACTGCCCCCACAGCCTGGCCTGCTTGGGGTCACCTGACTGCTTCGGCTAGAGGCCCAGGCAGGGAGCACGTGATGGGCTAAGAGGGGGTTATCTGTAGATAACCACGGCCACTCCTGCACCGAGCCCCGGCTCCTCCACTTTGGCCTCTCTGAGCAGGGTCCCTGCGGGGTGCTCACGACCAGAGGTGTAGCCAGGCCAGGAGATACCACCTTCAGGGACCCAAGGAGGGGTCCCGAGTCCAGGGCTCTGCCTCTCCCCTCCATGCTCTGGCCCCGTTGGTACCCCCCCCCCCCAAACTCAATTCACTGCAATGGCTGCTTGGTGGGCTTGCGATTCACCAGTCAGATTCCTCCTCCAGGGCCTGCATGTGCTGTGTCCAAAACTCACCAAGCTCAGTCCCATCTCAGGACCTCTGCATGTGCTATGTCCAACTCACAAAGCGCATTCCTGCCTCAGGACCTTTGCACATGCTGCTCTCCCAGGCAACCCCTGTCTATCTCTGTCTCATCCTTCACATCTTGGTTCACTGTTGCCTCCTGGGAGAATTCTTCTCAGATCACTGCCAAAGAAGCCATCATATTATTCCATCTCCTCAACCAGTTTTGTTGCTTCAGTCCTGTCATCCCGCTTGAACTGTTTTCTTTCTTTCTTTTTTTAATGCTTACAATTATTTATTTCTTTACCTGCTTTTGGCCGTGCTGAGTCTGTTGCAGTGTGCAGGCTTCAGTAGTTGCAGCACATGGGCTTAGTTGTCCCATGGCATGGGGAATTTTCCTGGACCAGATATGGAACCCTGGTCCCTTGCATTGGAAACAGAGTCTTAGCCCATGTCCCCTGGAATCCCCAGCCCATTGGCCACCCCTCATCACCACAGCCTGCTTCTCCAGGTTCCCTGGCTGCACCTTCTCAGAATCACCCCTTGGCAACGCCACCCCCTACCACCGTCCCCTCCTGCTAATAAAGCAACCACCGGTGAGTGCTGTGAGAGTGGATCTGCAGGTGCCTGAGGGCTGATTATGGGACATCCATCCATCCTCCTGGAATCTGTTCCCTCCCTCCTACAGCCCCTGGAATATCCCAGGTGCTAGAGCCCCTAAGGGCGCCACCCAGTGGCAGCAAAGTCTTTACACGGGTGGTGCCTTTTTCCTGAAGTGCCCGCACCCCTTCACTAGGCACCCGCTTCACTAGGCTCATTTGTACTAGTTTTTAAGACCTAGGTCAGATTAAATTCCCTACTTAAGAGGCCTTTTCTATTCTTCCCACCCTAAGGAAGCAGAGCTCCCTCCCTAGTCCCGCCCACCCCACCAGGGCCTTTCTTCAAAGCTTCTGTTCAGCCCTGGCTGGCCCCACAGAGCTTAGAGAGCTGAGCCTTCCCACCAGAGAGTGAGGGTCAGACCAGGAAGAAACCTGTAGGGTCCCCAGCATCACCCAGTGCAGGGGTGTGTTGGGAGTTGGTTAGGATAGTTTCAAGAAGGACGGAGGGAAGAGAGATCAGGTCTCTGGAAGTTTTAGTGGGCAAGTGAGCAGATCCAGCCCGAGGCAAGGGGGGTGGGGCAGCAGGATCTGATTGTTACCTGCACAGGACTCAGAGAGATCAAGCAAACTGATGGGCTCGGAAGGGGAGTGCTTTCTGAGTGTGTGCTCAGTTGTGTCTGACTCTTTGTGACCCCGTAGACTGTAGCCCTCCAGGTTCCTCTGTCTGTGGGATTTCCCAGGCAAGAATACTGGAGCAGACTGCCATTTCCTTTTCCAGGGGATCTTCCTGACCCAGGGATCGAACCTGCATCTCCTATGTCTCCTGCTCGAGCAATTAGTTAAAAACGAAAACACACCACTCTAGAACTTCCTTGGAGGTCCAGACTCTGTGCTTCCATTGCAGAGAGCATGGGTTTGATCCTTGGTCGGGGAACTAAGATCCCACATGCTATGTGATGCAGCCAAAAATTAAAAACAAAAACAAAAACATGATTTTATTGAGTGACATGCAAAAACTATGCATGTTTAAAGTGTGTGATTCAATGCATTTGACATATATATGTACTGACTGATGGAACTCATCACCTCGATCAAGATATCCATGACTATAGGCTTCCCAGGTGGCTTAGTGGGAAAAAATCAGCCTGTCAATGCAGAAGCTGTGGGCCCGATCCCTGAGTTGGGAAGATCCCCTGGAGGAGGAAACGGCAACCCACTCTAGTACGCTTGCCTGGAAATGTTCATAGCCAGAGGAGCCTGGTGGGATATCCATGGGATAGCAAAGAGCACACGCACATATCCATCACTCCCCAAACTTTCTTGTGTCTGTTGGAGTTCCTCCCTCTCTCCCTTCCAGTGAGAACTGGAAGCAACCTGGATGTCCAATGCTGGGGATCAGAAATTCCATCAGAAATTCAGGATTCCACTATGAAATAATACATAAGCATTTAAAAGGAGGAGGAAGATATGGTACAGACCAACCTGGAGGGCATGATGCCCAGTGAAATAAGCCAATCTCAGAAAGACAGATATTATCTGATTCCACTTATAGGGAGTCCTTAGTTACAGGAGTCAGATTTATAGAGACAGGAAGTAGAATGATGGGTGCCAGGGGCTAGAGTAGCTGGATGGGGAGTTAAGTGTTCAATGGGAACAGTTTCTGTTTGGAAAATTAAAAAGTCATGGAGATGGGCTACACAACAATGTGAATATTGTATAAAATGGTCCAGATGATAATTTTTTTTGCTATATGAGGTTTACCACAATTAAAATAATTTTTAATTAAGAAAACTATCAAATTGGGATGAAGAGAGGAGGAAAAGCTGTGCTCATGGACTTGGTAGGATCACTGAGTTGAAAAAAATGAAAGCAAAATACACTAATGGACCGACAAGTAATTCATGTAATGGAAAACCACCGAAAGAGTTCTGTCCTTGGTATTTATAACAGTGGAGTTAGCTGCATCAGACCAGCCCTCTCAGAGATAATAAAGATAAACTCTGGACTATATGCTAAAAAACTGTGATACCTTGAAGCTTTGGTATTACCACATCCTATATGGTATCCATTAGCCACATGTGCTCATTTAACTTCCAATTAATTAAAATTAAAATCTAAAATTCAGTTCCTCTGTGGTATTATGAGCATTTCTACACTTAATAGCCACATGTGGCTTGTGGCTACCATATTGGGCAGTGTCGGTATGGGACATTCCCATCATTGCAGAAAATTCTACTGGGCCGTACAGCTCTAGAGAGTGACCAGAAATAGGCAGAAGTTGGAGGGGAGTCTCCACCTGTACTAATGGCACGGGCCGAGGTTCCCATTTTTCACTGGAAACAGAAACTGGATTGACAAAATGACGAGACAGAATCCAGAGGGACCATAACAGTTCAACAACGGGGCAGAACACACAGGAAAGGAAAGCCAACAACAACAGCAAATCAGGTCCAGATCCTATCCAAAGCTGCTGCGCAGCCTCTTGCCAAGGCCTGAACCATGTGCAGGGCAGACTCCAACCAGCCTGGGTAAAGCTAAAGAAAAGAAAGGTATCACCCTCCTCCCACCCCCAGGGAAAAGAGACTTTGGAACTTGAGTTCAGACGTTTAATTGCCTGTGAAAATTTAAAAAGGGGATGTGGGGAAGAATCAATGTTCTTCAGAGGAACACAACAGAATCCAGAGTGTCTACAAGGTATCTTTCATAATGTCCAGAATACAATCCAAAATTACTTGACATGTGAAGAAACAGGAACACATGCCCTATGCTCAAGAAAGAAGGAAATTACTGAGGACTGACCTTGAGATGACCCAGATGTTGGAATGAGCAGATAAGGACTTTGAAGTGGCTATTATAAATATATGCAAGGATGTGAAGGAAAAGTACCTCCTAATGACTGAACGACAACAGCAAAAACCTCAGTAGGGAAGCAGACGGGGAAGGCAACGGCACCCCACCCCAGTACTCTTGCCTGGAAAATCCAATGGACGGAGTAGCCTGGTGGGCTGCAGTCCATGGGGTGGCTAACAGTCGGACAGACTGAGCGACTTCACTTTCACTTTTCTCTTTCATGCATTGGAGAAGGAAATGGCAACCCACTCTAGTATTCTTGCCTGGAGAATCCCAGGGATGGGGGAGCCTGGTGGGCTGCCGTCTATGGGGTCACACAGAGTCAGACACGACTGAAGTGACACAGCAGCAGCAGCAGGGAAGCAGAAACTATATATAAAAAAAAATGCACCAAATGGAGATTCTAAAACTGAAAAATACAATATTTGAATTAGAAAAATTGACTGCGGACTCAGCCGTAAAAAGAATGAAATTTTGCAATTTGCAACAACATGGATGGACTTGGAGGGTATTATGCTCAGTGAAATAAGTCAGACAGAGAAAGACAAATAAATACTGCATGACATCACTCATATGTGGAATCTAAAAAATAAAACAAGCTAGTGAATACAGCACAAAAGAAACAGACCCAGAAACTAGTGCTGACTGGAAGGAAGAGAGAAGGGGAGGGGCAGATAAGGGCAGGAAATTAAGAAGTACAAGCTACTATACATAAAATAAGTAAGCTCCAAGGACATATTGTACAACACAGGGAACATAGTAAATATTTTATAACAACAAATGGAATACAACCTTTATAAATTGTGAATCACTATACTGTGATTCATATAATATTGAAACATATGATACTGTACATCAACTATACCTTAAAAAATAAAATACAATATACATTGTACAAGAAGAAAAAGAAAGCATTATTTATCCAGAAAAAAAGCCAAAAAAAGTTGTTTTTTTTTTCCTCCCACTGCGGGCTTGATAGCAGATTGGAGATGGTAGAAAAGACAGCTAACTAATTTGGAGACTGATAATAACAAATACTGAACAGAAGAAGAGAAAAGAAAAAACTCAAGACTGAATAAGTGTGTATCCAGAAATGGACAGTAGTGGCTGTACAATATTGTGATAAATAAAACAAGCTAGTGAATACAGCACAAAAGAAACAGACCCAGAAACTAGTGCTGACTGGAAGGAAGAGAGAAGGGGAGGGGCAGATAAGGGCAGGAAATTAAGAAGTACAAGCTACTATACATAAAATAAGTAAGCTCCAAGGACATATTGTACAACACAGGGAACATAGTAAATATTTTATAACAACAAATGGAATACAACCTTTATAAATTGTGAATCACTATACTGTGATTCATATAATATTGAAACATATGATACTGTACATCAACTATACCTTAAAAAATAAAATACAATATACATTGTACAAGAAGAAAAAGAAAGCATTATTTATCCAGAAAAAAAGCCAAAAAAAGTTGTTTTTTTTTTCCTCCCACTGCGGGCTTGATAGCAGATTGGAGATGGTAGAAAAGACAGCTAACTAATTTGGAGACTGATAATAACAAATACTGAACAGAAGAAGAGAAAAGAAAAAACTCAAGACTGAATAAGTGTGTATCCAGAAATGGACAGTAGTGGCTGTACAATATTGTGACTGTACTTAATGCCACCAATTAAAATAAATAAATTTAAATTTACAAAAATGGTTGAAATGTAGTTTTAACCATCAGATACATTTAAATTTAAAAAATGGTTAAATGGTTAAAATGGTAAAGTGTTTAGCTTGCATGTATTTTACCACAATTAAAAAAAATATACAGTCTCAGTGACCTTGGGACAACATCAAAAGATACAATACATGTGCAATTGGAGTGCTCTAAAGGATATCGTCCACACTCGGGAGAGGTATTCTATCAGGAAGGTGGGAGATGGGGGAAGCTGGTCCACTTATTTTGTGAGTCACTGATTTTTACAAGAAGTGTATTTCAAGGTGACTTAAAGTTTTTTTTTAATTGCACAATTCACTTAACATAAAATGTGCCATCCTAAATAAAGGCAGTTACTGTTCTCCTGTCATGGATGAACTGTCTTATCTACCCAGGGCCACATAGCTGGTAACTGACCAGGCTGCATGTGAGCTCAGCTCCGTACCACCTGGTGTTCTAGATGGACGTGGGCTCACGGAACATCAGCCCCTGCATTCTTGGAAAACAGGACCTGCTGCCTTTATGCCTACACTTCACCCCATCTACTCTGGGCTTTGCCTGGGTCATCAGTGACTACCCCCTGGCCGACGCCAACCCCAGTGGTCAGTTCTGTCTGTGGATTCCTGACCTCCTAGTGGTGTGTTCTTGTTGTTCAGTTGTTAAGCCATGTCCAGCCCTCTGAGGCCCCATGGACTGCAGCACGCCAGGCTTCTCTGTCCTCCACTGTCTTCTGGAGTTTGCTCAAATTCATGTCCATTGAGTCAGTGATGCCATCCATCCATCTCATCCTCTGTCGTCCCTTTCTCCTGCTGCCCTCAATTCTTCCCAGCATCAGGGTCTTTTCCAATGAGTTGGCTCTTTGTACCAGGTGGCCAAAGTATTGGAGCTTCAGCTTCAGTCCTTCCAATGAATATTCTGGACTGATTTCCTTTAGGATTAACTGGTATGATCTCCTTGCTGTTCAAGGGCCTCTCAAGAGTCTTCTCCAGCACCACAGTTCAAAAGCATCCATTCTTCCTAGTGTTCTATCTGCCCCCTCTGTCTGTCTCTCCTTCCAAGAACCATGGTGTCTTGGCTAATCTAATCCAAGCCATTTTTCTTCTCCTTTAACCCTAAATGAGCCCAGTCCCGAACCCTCTCATACCAGCTTTTCTCCCTGGGAATTCTCACCCCCACTACCTGTGAGCCTGTGTTTTGGTTTTCCAGATTCCTGCAGTTTCCAGGTTTCTCTCCTAATGCCAAAATGGTTAACCCAACAGCGCCTGGCTATGCTTTGCCTAGATACATTTCACTCAAGTCATCCTCCACCACAAGTGTGCTTATTGGCCAACATCCCACCGTGTACTCAGTCTTTGGGGACAAGAATCTGAGAGTTATCTCAAACCCTTCCTCATCACCCCTGCCCTCCACCACCCCAGACACTCAGCTACTCTCTAGGTCCTGCAATTGCATCTGTCTCTCCCGTAACAATCAAGCAAGTTCCTTCTCCGCTCAATTCCCACTACCAAGAACCCGTCTCTGATCTCAGTTCTCGTGGTTACCCCCACCTTGATCTCTCTGCCTCTGGTATTGCTTTTTTTTTTTAAAAATGTTATCAATATTTATTTTTATTTATTTATTTGGTTGCATCAGGTCTTAGTTGCCACATGAGGGATCTAGTTCCCTGACCAAGGATTGAACCCTGATCCCCCTGCATTGGGAGTTCAGAATCTTAGTCACTGGACCACCAGGGAAATCCCCTGCCTCTGGTTTTCCCCAGGCTGCCTCTCTCCATCCACATTTCCTTCCCTCAAAGAGAAAAGCCAGCATTGGAGAGGGTGTGGAGAAAATGGAACCCTTGGTTGGTAGGAATGTAAATTGGTGCAGCCACTATGGAGAATAGTATGGAGGTTCCTTAAAAAACTAAAACTAGAGCTCCCATATGATCCAGCAATCCCACTTCTGGGCATGTACCCAGAAAATATGAAAACTTTAATTTAAAAAGATACACACACCCCAGTGTTCACAGTAGCACATGGAAGCAACCTAAAGGCCATCAGTAGAGGAATGGATAATGATGATGTGGTGCATATCAACAATGGAATATTACTCAGCCATAAAGAGAATGACATAATGCCATTTGCAGTCACATGGAAGGACCTTAGATATCATATTAAATGAAGTCAAAGACAAATACCATGTATCACCTACATGTGGACTCTAAAACAAGGATACAAATGAACTTATTCACAAAAGAGAAACAGACTCCCAGACATAGAAAACAAATTTACAGTTTTCCCAAAGGGGAAAAGGGTGAGGGGAGGAATTAATGAGGAGTTTGAGATTAGCAGATTCAAACTACTATATACAGATAAACGACAAGGACCTACTGTAGAGCACAGGGAACTGTATTCAATATTATGTAATAAATTATAATGGGAAAGGAAAAAAGAGAGCCAGTGTCAGCATCATAAGCAGACTGGCCATAAAACAAACACAATGTAAGTAGGCTGACATTTGGTCCTGGCAGGTACTGAACTCTAGGGAGCCTGCCAGCCCAGGTCTGAGCCCTCCTGGTTCAAGCATTCAAGCGGAACTTGGCAAGTGTTGTCACCTGGGACTTAAAGACACAGCAGCAGCAACAGGAGCCTTGGCCTCGATGTTCCCAGAAAGGGGGTGATTCTCCTGTAAACAGTCCTGTCACGTGGGCTGTCCTTGGGACCTCAGATGACCTGCATCAGGCGAAGCGCCCCAGAGATTAAAACATCACAGAGATTAGATGGTGTATGGGCTTCCCTGGTGGTTCGGTAGTTCAGACAGTAAAGAAATCCACCTGCAATATGGGAGACCCAGGTTCAATCCCTGGGTTGGGAAGATCCCCTGGAGAAGGAAATGGCCACCCACTCCAGTATTCTGGTCTGGAGAATCCCAAGGACAGAGGACCCTGGCAGTGTATTTGAATTGAACCCTTCTCAGTTAGTAGACCTTGTTTCTAAAGGATTCAATAACAGGGAACAGAAGCAAGGAGAAGTGAAATGGAATGCTGCTTTTCTGGAAACAGCATTAAAGCGAGTAACTTAAAGGAGGGCTTCCCAGGTAGCTCAGTGGTAAAGAATCCACCTGCCAACGCAGGCAACCCAGGTTCGATCCCTGGGTCAGGAAGATCCCCTGCAGGAGGAAATGGATACCCACTCCAGTATTCTTGCCTGGAGAATCCCATGGGCAGAGGAGCCTGGAGGGCTACAGTCCACAGGGTCACACACAACTGAGCACGCATGCATGAACACAGGCCTGCAGCGCTGTCAGGGTCCCGGGGGAACCAAGGGTGGAGACAGAAGCAAACTGTGAGCTCCCAGAACAAAACCAGCCTGGGCAGATCCACTCTTGCCGGGTGGCCCCAGGCTAGCAGTGCCTTCAGTGATGGAGTCATCACCCGACTGCCTACCTACTCGCCCTCCCAGCTAAGGGCGAGGAGCCAAGCTGGGCTTGTGTGAGAAGGCTCACCCTCTAGGTGGGCGGAGATTCCAAAGCCAAGGGAAGAGTTCCCAGGGGGAGTCTGTGCGTGGGCCCTTTAAGACTCAGGGGTGTTTCTGTAACAAGAGTACTTCCTCTTCTCCATTCACCCCACAGCAGTCCCAAAAAGGCTCACTCTAAAAGCCCTCCCCCACACCGGAGACTAGGGCTGCTGGGGGCGGGAAGTCAACCTTCTCTCAGTGCCTGGGGTTGATCACCAAGATCTATATGATCTGGCTCTGGCCTGGCCCCCTCTACCCTGCCGACCTCCTGCAGCCACGAGACTCCATGGTTCTCAGCCTGGAGTCCATGGCCACGATTCCTGAGGTCTGTTCAAATCGCAGAAACATGGCTGTAATGCAGCACGTGTGTGCTAAGTCACTCGGTCATGTCTGACTCTTTGCGACCCCATGGACTGTAGCCCACCAGGCTCCTCTGTCCATGGGATTTTCCAGGCAAGAATACTTGGAGTTGCCATGCCGTTCTAAAGAGTTTGCCTGCCAATGCAGGAGACACAGGTTCAATCCCTGGTCCAGGAAGATCCCACATGCCACGGAACAATTAAGCCCATGCCTGTGCTCTAGAGTCCCTGAGCCACAACTACTGAAGTCCGAGGGACCTTGAGCCCACCTTCCCCATCAAGAGAAGCCACTTCAGTAAGACGGCTGCGCACTGCAAGAAGAGTAGTCTCCGCTCGCTGCAACTAGAGAAAAGCCCCTGCAGCAATGAAGACTCAGCACAGCCAGAAATGAATAAAATGGTAACGGCAAAAAAGGACTGCCCTGAATGAAAGCTGTGCCTGCAAATGTCCATACAGTGATCGTTTCTCACTATTTTTTTTTTTAACCTATTTCTAGGTAATGTTTGAGCGAGGCTGGTATGCAAATGCCTTGTGTGCTTTCTGGACTTTCCCAGATCTGAAGACGTGACCTTTTCATTGAATTTTAAAATTTCAGTCGGTTAATTTCACTCAGAGCCTTGACTGAATAGTATCACTGATTGAAACTGGTTGAAACAGGCAAGCGTCTGCAGCCTGTGTGGTTTGTAGACATCATTGCAAGCATCTTCCTGATTTTATCAACTCAAGCACAAAGACTATAGTCCGTCGCTGTACCCCTGGAAAAGATTCTGAAAATCCTTAACCTTGGCGTCAACCTCACCAAACCCAGGACCCACAATTCAGGCTTGCTCTGTGGGCTCTTCGTGTGTGTGCGTGCTAAGTCACTTCAGTCGTGTCTGACTCTACGTGACCCTCTGGACTGTAGCCCACCAAGCTCTCCTGTCCACGGGATGCTCCAGGCAAGAATACTGGAGTGAGTTGCCTGTCCTTCAGGGGATCTTCCCGACCCAGGGATCAAGCTGGAGTGACTTATGTCTCCTGCACTGGCAGCTGGGTTCTTTCCCACTAGCGCCACCTGGGAAGCCAGGCTCTTAGATCAAATAAATGCATCTTAAAAAAAATTAATAATAATATATATATATATACACACATATTACCTTTAAGAGAGACTTGGGCTACCAGAAGTAAAGTAGCCCCCCTCCCCTCATTCTTCACACATTTCTGAAAAATTCTAGGAATATACAGGAAAGTCCTCAGTGTCCCGCCCCAAGGTCTAATTTGCCCCCAACTCCTTCCACTCTCTGGTCAGGCTCCCAGGAAGCTGTGGCTGGTGTCCAGTGCTTGGGGTTTCTGTCATCTCCATTTTTCAGCTGGGGAAACTGAGGCACAGGGGAGGGGACAGGTAGGAAGTGGAGAGCTGGGATTCACTGAAACCTAAGCCTGTCTTCAGGGACTTCCCCGGTGGGTCAGTGGTTAAAAATTTGTCTTGCAATGCAACAGCAGATCTATCCAGGCTTTTTTTCTCCAAAGCTCGCGGTTTGTCTCTGTCTCAACCCTTGGCTCCTCTGGGCCCCTGACAGGTCCGCAGGCCTGTGTTCATGCATGCATGCTCAGTCGTGTCCAACTCTTTGTGACCTCAGGGTTCGATCCCTGGCCGGGGAACTAAGGGCCCACATGCAGAGGGCAACTAAGCCCATGGACCACAACCACTGAGTGTCTGAAACTGGAGAGGTTGGTGCACACCCAGGTGAATGGTGAGGGTGGGAAGGGTGAACAGGCGCAGCTGACCAGGTTCACAGGGGGTTTGGGGCGGGACGCCAAACCCTTTCTTCTACACCTGGAAAGGGAGTGACTGTGGGCTGGTGGAGGGGCCACCCTCAAAATACACCTGCGTGGGTTTTTGGGGCTCGTCCTCAAGGCTCAGCAGGCCCCTGCCTGCCATCTCCTGTCACCTCTCTGTGAACATGCTGCCCCAACACCCAGCTCTGGGCTCTGCGTCCTCCTCCCCTTCCTCCCTGGCCCCCTTCTCTGCCTACATTAGCGCCCTCCCCCTTGTTCCTTCCTTCCACTCCCTCCANTCCTCAAGGCTCAGCAGGCCCCTGCCAGCCATCTCCTGTCACCTCTCTGTGAACATGCTGCCCCAACACCCAGCTCTGGGCTCTGCGTCCTCCTCCTCTTCCTCCCTGGCCCCCTTCTCTGCCTACATTAGCGCCCTCCCCCTTGTTCCTTCCTTCCACTCCCTCCAGCACTTCCAGGAAGCCTCCCAGGTCATCAGAGGCCCCAGCATGTGCAGAAGGAAGGCGAGAAGCTTTGTTGTTGTTCAGTCACTCAGTTGTATCCGACTCTGCGACCCCATGGACTGCAGCACGCCAGGCTTCCCTGTGCCTCCCAGAGTTTGCTCAAACTCCTGTCCATCGAGTTGGTGATGCCATCCAACCATCTCATCCTCTGTCACCCTCTTCTCCTCTTGCCTTCAATCCTTCCTAGCATCAGCTGTGCCCACCAGGAAAGGGCTGGCCTTCTCTTCCTTCCTCCTGCCAGCCTCCTCTGCCTTTGGGGCACACTGTCCACTCCACACAGGGAACAACACAGCAAAGCAAATTGCACAGCAGCAGGGCCCAGCAACCTCACTGCCCCTTGAGCAGAGACCCACCCAGGGTCTGCAGCTGTTGGGTTGAGAGGCTCTAAGGACCCTCAGTCTTTTCATCTGACACTCTCCCCCCGGCTCATGTTGTTCCAGCCACACAGGCCTCTTTGCTAAACCTCTAACATGCTGGGCTGGGTCCTGCCTCAGGATCTTTGCACATGCTGGTCCCTCTGCCTGAATGCCCTTCCTCCAGATGTCCACCTGGCCGGCTCGTTCTCATCCTTCAGGTTTTCTCTCGCCCCCTTCCCAGAACATCAGCTCCACCCATGAGCTGGTGGTGGTAGGGGGTGGCAAAGAAGCTTCATTTTGTTCCCTGTTAGCCCCCACTGCCTCCCAGCACGCATGCTTCATCAGCACGTACTGAATGAATCAATGACAGATGGGGTGGATGGGAACTGGGGACCAGCACAAGATAGAAGGGGATCCCCAGGGGCTGGCTGGCAGAGGCTTGACCCCCTCCCCAGACATACTCACGGGGCCCTGAAGCCACATATGATTTGGGAAGCCTAGGAGAAGGCAGTGGCACCCCACTCCAGTACTCCTGCCTGGAAAATCCCATGGATGGAGGAGCCTGGTAGGCTGCAGTCCATGGGGTCGCTGAGGGTCGGACACTACTGAGCGACTTCACTTTCACTTTTCTCTTTCATGCATTGGAGAAGGAAATGGCAACCCACTCCAGTGTTCTTGCCTGGAGAATCCCAGGGACGGGGGAGCCTGGTGGGCTGCCATCTCTGGGGTCGCACAGAGTCGGACACGACTGAAGCAACTTAGCAGCAGCAGCAGCAGGAGGACGTGGGGAGAGGGCTGCACTCCTGCTGTGTCAGGGTGGAGACCTGGTGTGACAGAATCATACTGACAAAGGTGTGCATGCATCGCTTCAGTCACGTCCAGCTCTTTTAGACACTATGGGCCATAGCCTGCCAGGCTTCTCTGTCCGTGGGGATTCCCCAAGCAAGGATACTGGAGTGGGTTGCCATTCCCTTCTCTAGGGGATCTTCCCGACCCAGGGATCAAATCCGCATCTCCTGTGTCTCCTGCTTTGCAGGCGGATTCTTTACCGCTGAGCCACTGGAGAAGCCCAACTTCAAGTCTATCCAGGATCTACTCACTTCTCACTCAACCACACCTCCACCTGGTCCAGCCTCATCATGGTCTGGACCAGTGCAGTCTCTCTCATGCTGATTTCCTGGCTCCTTGCCCCCAGCTTCTCCCATTCACCCAAGGTGACTCCCCTCCACATCTCTGTTCACTGGTCTCTCTGCCCATGAACACTTTTTAATTAAAATTTTATTTATTTCCTTATTTTTGGCCGCGCTGGTCTCCGTTGCTGTGCACAGGCTTTCTCTAGTTGCAGCACGTGGGCTTCTCATTGCAGTGGCTCGTCTTGCTGCGGACTTCATGGCACGCAGGCTTCAGTAGCCACAGATCCAGAGTACAGGCTCCCCTGCTGTGGTGCATGGGCCTAGTTGCCCCACAGCACATGGACTCCTCCCTGGAGAGATCGAGCCCACATCCCCTGCACTGGCAGGCAGACTCTGAACAACTGGACCTGCAAGGAAGTCCTGCCCATGAACTCTTAACGATCTTTAGTAACCAGGCCAATGGTCACCTCCAACGAGAAGCCTGATCCTGACCCCTCCGGAGGCTGAGTCAGGTCACTTCTCTGGGCTCCTCCCTCTTCCCGCTCCCCACCCAAGGCATCCACTCTGCTTTACCAGGCGGTTATTACTACCGGATGGGCATTGCGCTCACCTCTGAGGTGATGACTATTATTCTCAATTTTACAGGTGAAGAAATTGAACCGGAGGCGAAGTGACCAGCCTGAGAGCACTGCATTCAAACTGGCAGGATGAGCTCAGAGGCAGCTTGCAACAGCCAGAGAGGGGACAGCCTGCAGTGCCCAGATAAGACAGGAGCGTGCCCCCGAGCGCCTGCCTTCCTGTGGGAGTCCCAGGGGCGGTGGGAGGACTGGCCCGCTCCCCACGGCCAACTACAATCATGACAGCAGTTCCTGTGCCCAGTGAGCACTTCGCGCTGGGCGCTGGGCCAAGCAAACACTTTACACGCCTGACTCACTTGATCTGCCGACGCCTGCGGGTTCTGGAGGTGGACGCACTTACGAGTTCTTCCCATTTCTCAGAGCAAGAAATGGAGACTCACTGGGCCCTGAACTCCCACCAAGGCTGCAGCCCCTCCCCCTCACCTGAGGCATAACGCTGCCCCTGGGATTAGCCAAACCCCTTTTTATTTCTTAGCTGAGGCTGCCTTTGACTGGAACATCATTCCCAGATACAGGTACTATGGACCCATTTTATAGATGGGTAAACTGAAGCCCGGAAAACTTTCTCTAGGGCCCCAAGGCCAATGCAATGACCAAGGCTCCCTCCCAGCTGGAAATAGATGAGCGGGGAGGCCGGGCAAGGAAGGTTCCGACTGCCTCCCCCCTGCAGCCTGGCTGGGGCCTTGGGGACCCAGGTATGCTGAGTGAGGTTCCGGGAACTCTCATCACTGCCAAGTTTATTCATAGCAGCTGCTCCTGGAAGGGGCTTCCCATGTGGCTCAGTGGTAAAGAATCCACCTGCCAATGCAGGACACATGGGTTCGCTTCCTGGGTCGGGAAGATTCCATGGAGAAGGGGATGGCAACCCACTCGAGTATTCTTGCCTGGAAAATCCCATGAACAGAGGAGCCTGGCGAGCTATGGTCCATGGGGTGGCAGAGTCAGACACAACTGAACACACACACGCTCCTGGAAGGGGGCTGAGTTGAGGCTGGGGATTCTGGGGGCTTCAAAGACACCTCTACACTCCAGAATTTCTGTTTCAAGTGGCCTCATACAACAGATCCAGGCTGCTCCCTTGCACTCAGTCACCTTGGACCTGGCCTGGGCTCCCAGTGGTGTCTTCAGGACGTTCCCCCCTCAGGTGGCATCTCAGGTTTTGCAAATCAGTCTGAGTCACAACAGCCTCACGCCCCCTGACCTGTTCCTCCCTCGGTTTCCCCATCCTTCCACACTCCCACCTGCCCACACCAGAAATCTCTTCCACGCACCTTTCTTCTGCCCCACTTCTGAGCAGGCAGGGAATGCAGGCAAAGTCTCTCAGCCAAAGAAGAACCCCAAACCGCCCACTTTCCATCTCCCCCTTCCTGTCGGGTCCAAACCAACAGTCTCCTCCTCCCATCTCTTTTTTGGGGGCGGAGTAGCTGCTGGATCTTTTTAAGACGCAGCTGGACCCGGTCACTCACTTTGTCCTAAGCCTCCGTGGTCCCCACAGACCTGAGAACTGAATCCACACACTGCTCTTAATCTTCGTGGCCCGAGGCCAAGGTCTTCGCACCTCAGACAGCCGGCTCACTGAACTTGAGCCACGCTCGCCTCTTTTCCGCTCTGCAGACAATTTGGGCCCTCTCTCTGCCAATTTGGGCCCTGCCTCATAATCTTTTGCTGTTTTCTGGGCCTAAAACCTCCTCGCTGGCTGGTTCTTTCAGGCCCGGCTGACACCTTTTCGGAGAATTCCTCCGTGACCCTAGCCCATCTCCTAGAGGTGTGGTCTTCTCCGCACTGTGCATGTGCTGGCATGATCCGTGTCTGTTTACGCGGGTCCCAGCAGTCTACGCGGCCGGGCTGCGGGCTCTGAGGCTAGGGCCCCGGCTGCATCCCCAGCAGGTATAGATTCTCTGGTGACCGACCGACAGACCCCCGCATCGCGCTCCCCTCGTTCGCACATTCCGGACTCCCCGAGACCCCCGCCCCGCCCCCGTCACGCTAGGCTCGTCCCCACTCCCGCCCGCCCGTTACGCAGCCGCCGCGTCCTCCTGTGCTCGCTGCGCCCCGGCCCTCGGGGGAGCGGGGCTCTCTCAGGGAGGTGGCCGGGGCCTGGGACCAGACGGCAAGCCCCGGGAGGCCGTCCGGGATGAGGTGATGGGGGACAGCGGCTGTGTCTGGGGACCGCCGCGGACGCCACGGCCGTGGAGGCGGGGCCGGAGCTCGCTGCTAGGGTGGCTTTCCGGGCCGCGTTCGGAGCGCTGGGGTCTCACTTACCTGGGGGGCGCAGGAGGCCGGGAGCACCAGGGGCCGGCGGTGGGGTGGGTGGCGGACGGCTAGCCTGGCGCAGATGCGGAGGAGGAGACGCGCGCAGCCGGCACCAGGCACCCCGACTCTGCTCCAGGCACCGCCTCTGCGGGGGGCCGGGAAGCAGGCTTTGGGGGCAGCGCGGGGCGGGATCGGGGGCGGGGCCGGGGCGGGGCCAGGCTGGGTCCTTCGAGGCTCGGGGTCCTAGCAGCGCTCGGGCCCCTGTGTGCGACAAGGCCGCTTCCTAGACCCCCGCCCCGCATAGGGACCCCGCCTCCAACCCCGCCCCGCGTCCCGGGGCCCCGCCTCCAGCCCCGGCCCGCCCCGCCCCTCGGCGCTGCTTAGCCTGAACCCCGCCACACTTCTTCGCTGTGCTGCAGCTCTTTCCTTTGAACCTACCCCCATCTGCTGCGCGCTCAGTCCGGCCCCCATTTCTCTTCCGTTCTCTGCAAGTCCTCTCCAGCGCCCTCCCGGGTCCTCTTTGCTGGCCCGGCTCTGATCCATCCGTATATCTGCCGACACACCATGCGCGCCTGGACCCGTCTGAGTGCACCGCTGGGTGTTGTGGAGAAGGCCTCACCACCTCAGGTCTCGGAGGCCACCCCCAGTGCCCCCAAGGTCTGGTGACCTGTCCCAGCTCTCAGGCCGAGCTGGTCCAATTTTTGGCTCATGGGACCGACTGCGGAGTTGGGAAGCCAAGGAACCCCCCTGCGAGCTGGGAGGCGTGTAGGGCAGGTGGGTGAATCTGTGGTTCAGTGGGGTGCAGAGATAGGCGGGGAGGTAGGACGGTGTTAGTGGTGGAGAAACCCCAGGCTCCCTCTTGTAGGGAGGAACAGAAGGTGACCCCCCAGCTCACAGGAGCAGGGAGCCAGGGCAAGCCGTGAATGCTGGGCAATCCCGCATGGCGCAAAGGTAGTCTGTGAGCACCTGGGCAGCGTCTAAGAGACGTGCAGTCCAGCTGCCGCCATTTGAAGGGAAGAGGGTTCCAGAACCACTGGCCAGCCACACGACGTCTAGGCAAGTGGCTCACCTTTGAACAATAGCAGACCCGGGGCGAGGTGGGTGAACCCCAGGGTATTTTGACAGTGGAGCCCTAGGCAAGTTGCTTCACATCTTCTGAGATTGATTTCCACACACACAAAGGGGGAGGACAGCAGAGCCATCTGTTGCAAGCGTGGTTGAAGCTGTCCCACTCCGTCCAGCTTCCCCACATTTGCACCTTCTGTTCCCTCTGCTGGGCTATCCCTTCCCTTTGGGCTGTCCCAAATGTCTGCATCCTTCTTCTTCAGCTCTCAGTCTGGTCCTCAGAGCCCCCCTTCCCCCTCTGCCCCACCATCCATATTCACCCATTTTTTCTCTCCCCTTCCTCCAAGAGCTCTTTTGTTGTTTAGCCACTCAGTCTTGTCCAACTCTTTTGTGACCCCATGAACTGTATGTAGCCCACCAGTCTCCTCTGTCCATGGGATTTCCCAGGCAAGAAAACTGAAGTGGGTTCCCATTCCCTTCTCCAAGGGATCTTCCCCACCCAGGGTTCGAACCCTACTCTCCTGCACTGGCAGGCAAATTCTTTACTGCTGAGTTTCCAGGAAAGCCCAAGAGCTCCTTTGCACATGAGGAAAAGTCAAACAATAAAGACTCTTTTCTCAGCTTTGTGAAAATTTTGTTGTTCAGTCGCTTAGTCGTGTCCACGGTACCTTGCACCTGGCGGTGTGCAGTACATGAGAGCCATTTGGATTAATAGTGACACCAGAAACCTGGTAGAATGGGGGCAGTCCAGGCCCCAGAGGAGGAGCAGCAGGTTGCTGGAGGTGTAGAGGGGAGGTCCTCAAAAGAGGACTTGGGTGGGCTGAGGTCGGGGAGAGATTTCAGGTGGGAGGTACTTTCTGGGAGAGGTGGGGAGGCTGGAGGAAGGGCTCCACCTGGCAAAAAGAGATGCAAGCTGGACCTTTTGCACATGGGCCACTTCTCCACTACTCCCTGCCCTTCTGTGACCCCCCACTCTCCACTCCAGCTGTGAGCATGCAATGTTCAGGGCAGGCTTCCTGGAAGAGGTGACATCTGTAACGGGGGGAATTCAGCTGAATTAGGGCCCAATGATGAGTGAGGAGAGGGCAGGGCTGGACCAGTCACTAAAGGCCCTCCAGTGTTCTCTGGGGAGAGACACAGTCAGATTTGAAGTTAGACACAATCAGATTTAAAATGGGACAGCAGCAGGAGCAGCTGGGGTCTGGTCTGGGAATTGTAGACAAGAGTGAAGAGAGGAACTCCAGAGGGATTTAGCAGTAAAATCGCCAGGGTATGCGGGAATCAGAGGAGGCCAGGTCCTGGGTGGTGAGAGTAGGGGGATGGAGTCATTTCTAAGTTGGTGGGGCCAATGTAGGGTGTCTGGGTTGTGAGAAGGGGGACCCTAGGGAGACTTGGGGAGCTCCTTGCCTCCTTCCTTCCACACTTTCACACCCTCTGTACTTGAGGGTGGGACAGGAAGGTAGGATTGAGGAGGCTCATAAACCCTGATCCAGGTAATCAACTGAGGCCCTCTTTGTCCCTTTTGTGCCCCTACCCCCCAGTCAGATAGCTGGTCCCAGTGGCCTTTTCCAGACCCTGGGGTCATCATGGCCAGGCCTGGAGGCTGGACTCTAGACCCTGGACAATGAGCCCTGTGCTAGACAGAATAAAAGGATGTCCACACATCCTAACCCCTGGAACCTGTGAATATATGACCTTACAAGGCCAAAGGGACTTTGCATGGCTGACTAAGGATCTGGAGATGGGGGGATTATCCAACTTCATCACAAGGGTCATTATTAGTATTCATTTTTTTGGTTGCTCTGTATGGCATGTGGTGGTTGTGGTTAATTGCTCAGTCATGTCCGACTCTGCAACCCCAAGGACTGTAGCCCGCCAGGATAGGATAGGGATTCTCCAGGCAACAATACTGGAGTGGGTTGCCATGCCCTTCTCACTGTGCGGCATACTGGATCATATTTTCCCGACCAGGGATTAAACCTGCACCACCTACAGTGGAATCTCAGAGTTCCTAACACTGAAGAACCAACAGGGAATACCCACAAGGGTCCTTAAAAGAGAGAGAGAGGAGAGTTAGAGAGAAAGAAATAGGAAGATGCTAACCTGATGATTTTGAAGGAAGAAGGCAGGCAGCCTCTAGAAATTGGAAAAGGCCAGGAAACACATTATCCCCTAGAACTTCCAAAAGGAATCCAGCCCTACTGACCCCTTGATTTTAGCCCAGTGAGACCCATTTTGGTTCCTACTTCCAGAACTGTCAGATAGTAAATGTGAATTGTTTTAAGCCACCAAATTTCTGATGATTTGTCACTGTAGCAATAGGAGATTCAGACAGAGCCCCAACCTCCCATCCGGAGTCCTGCTTGCACTGTCAGACGCCCCCTCTGATCCTGACACGATTTCAAAATCAGCACCCACAACCCAGCCAGGGTCTGAGGACCCAGCCAGGTCAGACCCACACCCCCTGCTATGTGTCCCCATCACCCATTCTTTTGGACTCTGTGCCCACTCTGGTGGTCTCAGAGGCTGCTGCTCCCTGGCCTGGTGGGGCAGGGACTGAAGTCACAGGTGTCTGTCGCTGCCTCTCCGTGCCCTGGAGGGTCCAGTTCATGACTCTCACTCCAGTCCCTCATGCTGGATAGGTGTCTGGTGTCCCAGGCCCTTGGCTGACTGACCTCCCTGGCCCAGCCTTTGCCCATCAGTGTCCTTGCTCTCAGTGAGGGGCTTCTCCTCCTGATGACAGAGGCCCTCGGTTCAGACAAATCTGAGCCCACATTCATGCTGTGTGACCTTGGGTGTGTGACACAGCCTCTCTGAGTCCTGTGGGATCCTCTTCTATAGGGTGGAAGATAATCAGGCTAGATGGGGCGGGGGGATCCTAGAGGGACCCCTCTCCTCCATTCCAAATGGCTTGAGTCAGGGCTGGGGGAGGAGATAGGGTGAGGAGGATGGGGGAGAGGAGAGGACTTTGCACTGGCTGTTCCTCTGCTGAAATACTCTTCCTGCTTCTCCATGGGGTCCCCTTAGTTCCTTTTTTTCTTTTTACGTTATTGATGATTTTGTTTATGTATTTACTCTTTTTGGCTGTTGAGGGCAGGAGGAGAAGGGGGTGACAGAGGATGAGATGGCTGGATGGCACCATCGACTCAATGGACATGCTGCTGCTGCTGCTAAGTCACTTCAGTCGTCCGACTCTGTGTGACCCCATAGACGGCAGCCCACCAGGCTCCCCCATCCCTGGGATTCTCCAGGCAAGAATACTGGAGTGGGTTGCCATTTCCTTCTTCAATGCATGAAAGAGAAAAGTGAAAGTGAAGTCGCTCAGTCTGTCCGACTGTTAGCGACCCCATGGACTGCAGCCCACCAGGCTACTCCGTCCATTGGAATTTCCAGGCAAGAGTACTGGGGTGGGGTGCCATTGCCTTCCCCGCAATGGACATGAGTGTGAGCAAATTCCAGGGGACTGTGAAGGACAGGGAAGCCTGGCGTGCTGCAGTCATGGGGCTGCAGAGAGTGGGACATGACTGAGACTGAACAACAAAATTTCAGCTGTGCTGCGTCTTTTCTAGTTGAGGGGAGTGAGGGCGAGGGCATGTGGGTTTAGTAGTTGCAGTTCTCCTGGCTCTGGAGCACAGGCTCAACAGCTGTGGCACACAGGCTCAGTTGCATGTGGGATCCTCCCCCGAACCAGGGATCGAACTCATGTCCCCTGCATTGGCAGGCGGATTCTTTACCACTGACCTACCAGGGAAGCCCCCTGCCCCCTACTTGATTCTTTAATCAAACCCACCTTCTGCCACCTAGAACAGAGCCTGGCATACAGCAGTGCTTCATAAACATTCATTAAGGGCAGAGGGGATGAGGAGAGGCCGGACAAGAAATGGATTTTGCCCAGGAAAGACTTAGAAAGAGGGCTTGCTGGGTATGTCTGTGTGTCTCTATGTCCTTCTGAGTTTCTGTGTGTCTCTCTGTGTGTCTGGAAGTGTGTCTGTCTGTCTGTCTGTCTGTGTGCATCTCTGGTTATTTGTCGGGCTGTGTCTCTAGGTGTGTGTGTCCATCGTGTGTCAGTCTGTCTGTGGAGGTATCTGTGTGTGTGTGTCTGAGAATGTACAGACTGAAGCCTTGCTTTCCCCCGCTCAGGGGCTCTGGATCTCACGGTCTCCCCTGACCCCTCCACCAGAGCAGTGTCCAGCTCCTCTCTTATCCTGCTGCTTCCCCTCCCCCTCCCTCACCCCAGCACCCTCCTGGCTCGGTGCCTGTGTCCTCACCTGAGGGCAAGGTAGGTACTCAGAGAGTGTTAATTGCTCAGTCGTGTCCATCTCTTCGCGACCCCATGGACTGTAGCCTGCCAGGCTTCTCCGTCCATGGGATTTTCCAGGCAAGAACACTGGAGTGGGTTCCCATTTCCTTCTCCAGGGGATCTTCCCAACTCAGGGATGGAACCCAGGTCTTCCATATTGCAGGAAGGCAAGACAGATATACTGTCTGAGGCGCCAGGAAAGCCCCAGCTGCTCAGAGGACCTGGCTTCTCCCCAGCACCGGTCTGGCCCTTTCGGCTCCCAGGGCTCCACGCTCCCTGGTTTGAGTTGCGTGACCAGGTTGGCGCCAGGTGCTGTGCTGAGAGCCTTACGGAGATGACCCTGTGCAGTTCTGTCTGTGAAGCAAGTGCACTGGAAATCCCCGTTTTGCTGCAGCAAGGGGGAGCCCTTCCAGGTCCCCAAAGATGTTTTGCACGACCGAAGGCCCTTTTGTCTTTACTTCCTCTCTGCCTCTCCCTCTGTTTTCCGCCTCTTGACTTCGATGTCTTGTCGCAGCGACAGAACCCACGCCATCTGCAATAGAAGCTCAGAGTCTTAATCGTTTGGTCTGCCACGAAAGGCCCTGAAGCTGGTTGTGTGTGTGTGTGTTTTTTTTTTTTAATGTAATACTTTTCAGAGTGCTTTGATATCAGTACAAAAAGAAATCTCTTGTTCTTTTTTGTTTTTTAGAAAAGAGGAGTGTTTTGGTTTATTATTATTATTATTTTGGTAACAGCTTTAGAGATATAATTTATGCACTATCCAATTCCTCAATTTACAGTGTTCAAGTCAAGGGTTTTTCAATAAAGCCACAGAGTTGGGCAGCTTTTGCCACTGTGTTTTAAAATATATATACATATATCTACTTGGCTGCACTGAATCTTAGTTGAGGCATGTGGGATCTAGTTCCCTGGCCAGGGATGGAACTCAGCACCCTCATCCCCCACTCCGTGCATTGGGAGCTTGGAGTCCCAGCTACTGGACCACCAGGGAAGTCCCTTCCACAGTGTTCTTTTTGAGGGAACCTGAGACTGAACAACATAGGATATCATGGGTAAGAAGGGTGCTATCATAGGATATCATGGGTAAGAAGGGTCCCCTATCATGGGTAAGAAGGGTGCTTCTAATCTGAGCAATGGTATTATGAGTAACCTGGTGCAGGGGTGAGGTTGAGTCAGGGTTAAATAGATCACCACAAATTCTAGAAGTACAATTGCTAGTCAGGGCATGTGTGAGGACAGAAATTTGATAGCCATTGCCACAAGGTTCCCTGACCTCCACCATGGCAGCACTATCAGACTTTGCTAATCTGAGAGGTTAAAAACCTTGTGCTTCTTATTTGCATCATTTTGGGTGAGGCTGAGCACCTTCTCCATTTTTAAAAGGTGACTCTTGCCCCTCCCCGACAAAGAAAGGGACCGTCCTGGCGGTTCTGCAATTAGGACACCGGCTCTCAACACCAAGGACCTAGTTTAATCCCTGGTCAGGGGAACTAAAGTCCCACCAGCCCCACTGAGGGGACCACCCCCCCTCCCCAACAAAAAAGGTGGATTTCTATATTCTTTTCCTGGAAAATTTTTCTTGTTTTAGTTTTTATGTTTGTTTGTTTTATAGTGAGCTTGGAGTCCCAGCTACTGGACCACCAGGGAAGTCCCTTCCACAGTGTTCTTTTTGAGGGAACCTGTCCCCTATTCATGGGCAAGAAGGGTGATTCTAATCTGAGCAATGGTATAATGAGTAACCTGGTGCAGCGGTGAGGTTGAGTCAGGGTTAAATAGACTACCACAAATTCTAGAAGTGCAATTGCCAGTCAAGGCATGTGTGAGGACAGAAATTCGATAGCCATTGCCACAAGGTTCCCTGACCTCCACCATGGCAGCACTATCAGACTTTGCTAATCTGAGAGGTTAAAAACCTTGTAATTCTTCTTTGCATCATTTTGGGTGAGGCTGAGCATCTTCTCCATTTTTAAAAGGTGACTCTTGCCCCTCCCCCACAAAGAAAGGGACCATCCTGGCTGTTCTGCAATTAGGACACCGGCTCTCAACACCAAGGACCTAGTTTAATCCCTGGTCAGGGGAACTAAAGTCCCACCAGCCCCACTGAGAGGACCACCCCCCCTCCCCAACAAAAAAGGTGGATTTCTATATTCTTTTCCTGGAAAATTTTTCTTGTTTTAGTTTTTATGTTTGCTTGTTTTATAGTTATAGAGGCTTTAAAAACTTTATGTTCAAGCTGGCTTTAGAAAAGGCAGAGGAACCAGAGATCAAATTGCCAACATCCGCTGGATCATGGAAAAAGCAAAAGAATTCCAGAAAAACATCTATTTCTGCTTTATTGACTATGCCAACTCCTTTGACTGTGTGGATCACAATAAACTGTGGAAAATTCTGAAAGAGATGGGAATACCAGACCACCTGACCTGCCTCTTGAGAAGTCTGTATGCAGGTCAGGAAACAACAGTTCGAACTGGACATGGAACAACAGACTGGTTCCAAATAGGAAAAGGAGTATGTCAAGGCTGTATATTGTCACCCTGCTTATTTAACTTATATGCAGAGTACATCATGAGAAACGCTGGAATGGAAGAAACACAAGCTGGAATCAAGATTGCCGGGAAAAATATCAATAACCTCAGATATGCAGATGTCACCACCCTTATGGCAGAAAGTGAAGAGGAGCTAAAAAGCCTCTTGATGAAAGTGAAACAGGAGAGTGAAAAAGTTGGCTTAAAGCTCAACATTCAGAAAATGAAGATCATGGCATCTGGTCGCATCACTTCATGGGAAATAGATGGGGAAACAGTGGAAACAGTATCAGACTTTATTTTTGGGGGGCTCCAAAATCACTGCAGATGGTGACAGCAATGAAATTAAAAGACGCTTACTCCTTGGAAGAAAAGTTATGACCAACCTAGATAGCACATTCAAAAGCAGAGACATTACTTTGCCGACTAAGGTCCGTCTAGTCAAGGCTATGGTTTTTCCTGTGGTCATGTATGGATGTGAGAGTTGGACTGTGAAGCAGGCTGAGCGCCAAAGAATTGATGCTTTTGAACTGTGGTGTTAGAGAAGACTCTTTTGAGTCCCTTGGACTGCAAGGAGATCCAACCAGTCCATTCTGAAGGAGATCAACCCTGGGATTTCTTTGGAAGGAATGATGCTAAAGCTGAAACTCCAGTACTTTGACCACCTCATGCGAAGAGTTGACTCATTGGAAAAGACTCTGATGCTGGGAGAGATTGGGGGCAGAAAGAGAAGGGGACGACCGAGGATGAGGTGGCTGGATGGCATCACGGACTCGATGGACGTGGGTCTGAGTGAACTCTGGGAGATGGTGATGAACAGGGAGGCCTGGTGTGCTGTGATTCATGGGGTCACAAAGAGTTGGACACAACTGAGCGACTGAACTGAACTGAACTAAAAGATTTATGGTGAGATACACCTAGAAACTCTTTTTTAAATATTAAGGAGATTAACTATTCTTTGATAAGAGCTGCCATGTCCACACCCCCATCGTATTTTTTAAAATTCATTTTATCTAAGTATAGTTGATTTATAATGTTGTGTTAATTTCAGCTGCACAGCAGTGATTCATTCATATATATATATATACATATATATATATATTCTTTTCCAATATAGTTTCATATCATAGGATAATGATATCAATCCTGAATATTCTTTGGAAAGTCTGATGCTGAAGCTGAAGCTCCAATACTTTGGTCACCTGATGCGAAGAGCTGACTCATTGGAAAAGACCCTGATGCTGGGAAAGACTGAGGGCAGGAGGAGGAGACGGAGGTGACAGAGGATGAGATGGTTGGGTGGCATCACCAACTCAATGGACATGAGTTTGAGCAAACTCCAGGAGATAGGGGAGGACAGGGAAGCCTGCGTGCTGCAGTCCATGGGGTCACAGAGAGTTGGACACGACTGAGTGACTGAACAACAGGATCTTGAATACAGGTTCCTGTGCTACACGGTAGGACTTTGTTGTTCAGCCAGCCTACATTTAATAGTTTGCGTCTGCAAATCCCGCACTCCCACTCAGTTCCTCTTCTACCCCACCCCCCTTGGCAACCGCAAGTCTCTTCTCTGTGTCTGTGAATCTGTTTTTTGTTTCACAGGTACGTTCACGTCATATTTTAGATTCCATAAACATAAGTGAAATCACATGGTATCTGTTGGGCTTCACAGGTGGCTCAGTGGTAAAGAATCCACCTGCCAATGCAGGAGACCCAAGAGATGCGGGTTCAGTCCCTGGGTTGGGGTCACAAAGACTTAGTGACTCAACAACAATACTGATTCGTCCGCGTCAGCTCTTAGCTGTGGCACACCGGATCTTCGTTGTGCAGAGTCTTAGCCAACTGACCACCGGGGAAGTCCCTCATCACCTTTTTGGATGCAGTTTTAGGAAGATCCCTAGAGCTGTCACGTCTGCCAGGAGGGTAGTTTTGAAATGCGGAGAGACATTAGAATTGTCACAATATGAAATTGTGAGACAATGAAATTGTCACAATATGTCTGCTACTAGATTGACCATAGAGGAAATAATCTGATACCCAAACCTCCAGGTTTTTTGTTTTTTTCCCAGAAGTGTGCTACACCCATGGAACATGACTTTCTCTGGGGAGAGTGGGGAGGGCAGAGAAATCAGTCCTCTGGTTGCAGGATATTATAAACAATCCGCAAAGCCATGCTAGCACAATGCAACTCCACTGCAAAATGATATGAAAAGCCTTGCAGCCTGGTGAGATTCCACGCAGTAGAAGGAAGAGACTGTGGATGGGGATCAAAAACGCTGGTAAGTCACTGCCAAAGAAAGACTTGCTGGTCAATCCAAGAAAGAGTGGAGAAGGGGGCCCCTGGCAAAGGAAGGACTGGCTGCTCCAGGGAGTGACTCAAAACACCAGAACAATCACACCCAAAGACCGGTGCGTAGTTTTTCTGAGGATGCAGTAACGAAGTATCACTGACTGGATGGCTTAAAGACAGAAACTTGTTCTCTTCCAGTTCTGAACGTTCAAAGTCTGGAATCAAGATGTTGGCAGGGCCATGCTACCTCCAAGGGCTCTAGGAAAGAATGTTGTTTCTGCCTCTTTCGAGCTTCCGGTGGTTGCCAGCAGACCTAGGCTTGCAGGAGCATCCCTCCAGTTTCTGCCTGTCCTCACTTCTCTGTGTCCAGATTTCTCTTGTTTATTTCTTTATCTGGCTGCAGCAGGTGGGCTCTCTAGCTGTGGCTCTTGGGCTGAGTTGTGCTGTGTCGTGTGGAATCTTAGTTCCCCAAACCAGGGATCAATCCTGCAAATCCCTTGCATTGCAAGGCAGATTCTTAACCACTGGATCACCAGCGAAGTCCATACATTTCCCTTGTAAGGACACTGGTCATTGGATTTAGGGCCCACTCAATTCTTGTCTGGGAAATCCCATGGACAGAGGAGCCAGGCGGGCTATAGTCCACAGGGCTGCAAAGAGTCAGGTATGACTGAGCACCTAAACACACACTACTCTAGGGTGACCTCATCTTACCTTGATGACATCTGCAAAGACTATTTCTGAATCAGGTTACATTGGTAGTAATGGAGGTTAGGGTTTCAGCCTGTCTTTTGCTGGGGACACAATTCAATTCACAATAGCCCCCCCGCCCAGGTATTTTTGTTTGGTTTTGTTTTCCTTGTGTGTGTCTATTTTCCCCCAGAATGACTTTTTCCAGAATGCTATTAAAATATTACATTGTTGTCGTTCAGCCACTAAGTCGTGTCCGACTCTTTGTGACCCCATGGGCTACAGCACACCAGGCTCCTCTGTCTTCTGCTATCTCCTGGAGTTTGCTCAGATTCACTGAATTGGTGATGTTATCTAACCATCTCATCCTCTGCCTCCCCCTTCTCCTTTTGCCTTCAATTTTTTATAGCATCAGGGTCTTTTCCAATGAACTGGCTCTTCGCGCAGGTGGCCCAAGTATTGGAGCTTCAGCTTCAGCATCAGTTCTTCCAATGAATATTCAAGGCTGATTTCTTTCGGGATTGACTGGTTTGATCTCGTTTGCAGTCCAAGGGACTCTCAAGAGTCTTCTCCAGCACCACAGTTCAAAAGCATCAGCTCTTCAGAGCTCAGCCTTCTTTATGGTCCAGCTCTCACATTCTTCCATGACTACTGGAACATTACATAGTGTGTGCATTAGTTGCTCAGTTGTGTCTGACTCTGCGACCCTATTGACTTTGACCCACCAGGTCCCTCTGTCTGTGGAATTCTCCAGGCAAGAAGACTGGAGAGGGTAGCCTATCCTTTCTCCAAGGGATCTTTCTGACCCAGGGACTGAACCTGAGTTTCCTGCAGTATGGGCAGATTCTTTGCCATCTGAGCCACTAGGAATATTACATATAAACCAGTAAATACAAATTTGTGAGGGAAATTTGTTGTTCAGTCACTCAGTTGTGTCTGACTCTTTGAGACCCCATGAACTGCAGCACACCAGGCTTCCCTGTCCTTTACTGTCTCCCAGAGTTTGCTCAAACTCATGTCCATTGAGCCTGTGAGGCCATCCAACTGTCTCATCCTCTGTCGTCCCCTTCTCTTCTTGCCCTCAATCTTTCCCAGCATCAGGGTCTTTTCCAATGAGTCGGCTCTTTGCATCAGGGGCCAAAGGACTGGAGTGCCAACTTCAGCTTCAGCATCAGTCCTTCCAATGAATATTCAGGGTTGATTTCCTTTAGGACTGACTGGTTTGATCTCCTTGCTGTCCAAGGGAGGATACTTATGAAGGGAATGCTCCTTGCCAAAAGTCCAATGAATGTGTTTCAAGAATTAGCTGTAGTTTCAGTTATAACCCACATCTTGTTCAAATGAATTCCTTGTCACAATTTGGACACTTTTTCAGAAAGTTACGGTTCCTTCCAATCAGCCCTTTTATTTCCGCCCTCTGGGGTTTTGGGGCCACTGTTAATTGGAGGGGCTTTTCTCCGGGACCTATGAGCCGAAGCTAATAAGAAGGCCCCCTGGTAATTCCAGGTCACTGCAGCGGGTGAGTGTGGGGGTGTGGGGGTGAGAATGGGATGTCCGGGACGTGGGTAGGAGGTCAGAACAACCTTCCCAAGAAGTGAATGTCCCTCAGCTGAGGAGGACGGTGGGTAGGGATGCAGGGGGCTGGGCCACAGGGGGTTCCACTGAAACAAAAGCCCAGTGTGACCCAAGGGGGCTGCTGGAGGGGGCCTTGTCCTCTCAGGTCTGGGAGCCCTGGGGCTCAGACTCAGTGGAGCCACAACTAGTTTTTATAGAAGAACATCAAGCTCTGATTAGCAATCTGGAGGGTCACGGGGCTCAGCGTGGGAGGTGCACGGGGAGAACAGTGTGAAAGAGGCTTGTTTTCTGAGATGAGGGTGTCTGGAGGCTCGAGGAAGGAGACTGGGGTGAGAGGGAGGTCACAGGGCAAGCCTTGACTGTGCATCTAGCTCAGTATCCCTCTCTGGCCAGGCGCCACGTGGGTGTCCCTGAGTGGGTGGGGGGCGGTGGTGGTGGTGGGCTCAGGGCCATGGCAAGTTGGGAGGGAAGAGGCCAGATTGGACGGGAGAATCCAGGCATGTGCTGGAGATTCAGTGTGTCTGAGCTGGAGGTGCAGGGTCCCTGGTGAGAGGCATGGGGTGGTAGGAGGCCCCATGGTGGCCAGCCTCTGTGGGGGGAGTGGGCAAGAGGAGGAGGATTCTCTCCCCCAACCCCATGAAAGCTGCAGGGGGCCATCTCAGCACCCAGGCAGGGGAGGCTCACTGAGCAGCTTTGCTGGACAGTTGAGGCTGAAGGTCAAGAGTTGAAAGATCCATTTAGACCTTGAGCTTGACCTGCACACCTTCCTGGGGCAGGAGGAGAGAGAGGGGAAATGGCCTTTACTGACCATTTCTCAAAGGCAGGATCTACCCTCCATTTCTCATCTAGTAAAAATAACATCAACCAGAAACTTACGGGACATTAAGCGACAGACACTGTTTTAAATGAACTTATCAGATCCCTCAACAGCCCTGTGAGGCGGGCACTCTTATGCTTTTGCAAGTGAGGCAGCTGAGAAACAGAGGGGTTAGGGCACTGGCCCAAAGTCACACAGCCTGTGAATGGCTGAGCTGGGGCTGGAACCTGGGCAGTGTGTTCCTGCTCGGCCAGCAGTGAGCCAGTGACCTTCACTGTCTGTGCAAAGCTCGTGGCTCTGAGCGGAGCCTGCCTGGTATATGGGCTGAGAGGCAGCGGACAGCAGGAGACAGGCTTGGCTGAGTCTCCCAGGGGTCTGCCAGGGAGCCAGACTGGGGCTGTGACCTGATGGGTGGGGCACTGACCTCAATTTACCTCCTGGAAACTTCCCCACCTCACTCTACTTCCCCTTTTGCTACCACTGGGGGAGGGGTGGTCTTTGTGCAAAGCTGGGGAATTTCTCAGACCCTCCACCCCCACCCTGGAGTGTCCCAGAGGGGTGGGGCTTCCCTGGAGACAAAGATTCTGAGGATTGGGTCTAGGCTTTCCCATAGTACTCAATGCCTTCTGTTGTATTTTACAGACTCTCTCTCTCTCTGTGTGTGTGTGTGTGTGTGTGTGTGCTTTGACTAGAAGAAAAGTAATCTCTGGGGGAATTCCCTGGTAGTCCAGTGGTTAGGACTCCAAGCTTCCACTGCAGTGGGCATAGGTGGGACTCCTGGGCAGGAAAGTAGAATCCTGCAAGCCAAGGCCTAAATAAATAAATAACCTTCTCCGGTCCAAAAGCCAGCTGGCCCCAGTTATGAGAGCTGGGGGAGGCTTCCGGAGCAAGGGCATCTTGGAGGGCAAGAGTGTGTCGGGGCAGTCAGTACAAAGACCCGGAGGTCTGAACTGTATGTTCTGCATTGCTCGTTAGCTTACTGGTGCAAGGAGCAGAGCGACTAGGGGGATAGGAGACTGCCGGAGAAGCAGCACTGGCGCCAAGAAAGTCCTTAAACTCTTGGGCCTAACCTTGAGGGAGGGCAGTAGGGAGCCACGGCGGAGTTCAAAGCATGGAGGAGCTTCCCTGGCTCCTGTCTGGAGGACGGGCTAGGGAGAGGGGAGAAGTGGGGAATCACCCAGTGCACAGTTGTTAAGGCCTGCAAAGGGCAGAGGAGTGGAAGGAGGAGGGCAAATCTTCAACTTTTAGAATCTTTTATTTCAATATAGCACACATGCCAAAAAAAAAATGCACAGGTCACAAAGGTATGTTGCAAAGTTTTCACACCATGAACAAGCTTGTATAGCACCTTGATGGATCGAGGACAGAACGTCACCAATCCTCAGATGTCTTCACTGAACCTTCTTCTGTCAGTCCCCCTGCTGCACACACCGCTCCCCTTCAGGTAACCCCTAACCTGACTTTGAGTAGTATAGAACCACTTTGCCCGTCATTCAGACTTTATATAAATGGAAGCAGACAGGTTGTTCTGCCTTCTTTCAGGCAGCATTGGGTTGGCAAGTTTTCTTCCCCTTGTTCTGGGTCATAATCCTCGTTCATTGTCCTGGTTGTAGAGTTTCTAACTGACTGCTAACATTTGTGGCTGAATACTTCTTGGGGTATCCCGTGCACTGTAGGATGCTGAACAGCATCTCTGGCTTCTACCCACGAAATGATGGTAGCACATGTGCCAAGCTCTGACAGCCAAAAATGTCCCTGAAAGTGAAAGTGTGAGTTGCTCAGTCATGTCCAACTCTTTGCAACCCTATGGACTATAGCCCACCAGGCTCCTCTGTCCATGAAATTCTCCAGGCCAGAATACTGGAGTGGATGGCTATTCTCTTCTCCAGGGGATCTTCCCAATGCAGGGACAGAACCCAGGTCTCCCGCATTGCAGTCAGATTCTTTACTGTCTGAGTCACTAGGGAAGCTAAAAAATGTCCCTAAGCATGGCCAAATGTTCCCTTAGGGGTAAACATCACCCCCAGTTTAAAATCACTACAGTATAGTATTCCATTTTGTGAAATTACCACAATTTATTGATTTTTTTTTTTTTTTGACATTTAGATGGTTTCGAGTTTTGGGTTCTTACAAGCAGAGGTGTTAGGAACATTCTTGTAGATTTTTCCAACAGTGAAAGTCCCACATTTCCTTTCAGTTTATTCCTAGTGTAGGTGTTGATTAGGCTTTGTGGATCCTGCCAGTGTCCCAAAGCGGCTGTGTTATTTTACTCTCCTACCAGCAGCATAGACGCGTCACTTGGTATGGTCTTTCTCATGTTAGCAGTTCTTGTAGGTGACATGGCATTTTGGTTTAGCTTGCATTTCCCTGACGACTCATGATAACAAACATCTTTTAATTTAATGGCCATTTGGAGATTCCCTTTTGTGAAAAGCCTATTTTTCCCTATGCTGTTTCTGCCTTTTTTCTTGTTGATTTGTAAGAGCTCTTTATATATGATGGACATATGGTGGTATTGGGGCCATTTATAGTCCCTCTTGCCCCACTGGCCATCTCCATCACACTGATGTGCCTGGCTGTATTGACTATCAGGTTGCATTCCACTCTGGCCATTGGACTCTAGTTGTTGCCAGTGAATTTAAAGTTCTTGCTTCATCATGAAATAGTTCAGAGATGAAGTGATAGGTAAGAAGAGGATTTTTTTAGAAAGAAGCACATTTCACAGACAGAGTGTGAGCCGTCTCAGAAACCAAGAAAGACAGCTTCAAAATATCACGTGGTTAGTTTTTTATGAGCTGGGTAATTTCATAGGCTGATGAGTGGGAGGATTATTCCAGTTATTTGGGGGAAGGGGCAGTGATTTCCAGGAATTGGGCCACCGCTCACTTTTTGACCTCAGAACCATCATGGTGCTGGTGGGTGTGTCATTTAGATGCTAACATGTTACAATGAGTATATGATGAGGCTCAAGATCTACTGGAAGTCAGATCTTCTGCCCTCTTGGACCTAGTTGGTCCTAACCAGTTTTTATCATGTCCCATGTCTCTGTCATTCTTTTAAAGGTTGTGCCCTGCCCCTTCCCCTCCTATTTCACAGTGACTACTGAGTACGGAGACACATTTGAAAGGTGAAAGCACCTAGAACAAAATCACTACATTGCCAGCAAGGAAAACCACTTCCATAATCTGTATTTACTTAAGCAGGCAGAGATATATGTGGAAGCAACACAGCTCAGTGTTTAATTTATATAAATAGTATCACACTATTATCACAAACAGGTTTTTCATTTTTCACTCAGCAGTATCTTTTTTGAGATCCACGAATGTAGAGACAGAGATGGATGAAGGTATTTGTTCCCTTTTCACACCTGTATAATATTCCATCACAGGGCCATCCTCTTTTCCATTTCTCTACTACCCTACCCCACTGATGGACATTCCAGTGACTTCTAGCTTTTGACTCTTATGAACATCACTGCAACAAAGTCCTTATAACTGTCTCCTTAGTACTTGTCAGAAAGTTATTTCCTTTCAAAACTCACTCTTCACTTTTCTTGCTATCTCCACAAGAAATGGTTCCATTCAGTGGCCATTTGGAGATAATCCTTTGAGAGGGGCCCATTTTCCCCTTGGGGTTCCTGATTTTTTTCTTGTTGATTTGTAGGAGCTCTTTGTATATGCTGGACCACAGGTTCTTTGTCAGCTATATTTCTGGGGCAGGTATTTTGGAAGAAATTTTGGGAGGCATTCAGGAGGTAAGGTCAACAGATCTAAGCACCTGACTGGAGGAAGGGGGAGGAAGGAGTGGAATCGGGCTAGGGAGAGGGGAGAAGTGGGGAATCACCCAGTGCACAGTTGTTAAGGCCTGCAAAGGGCAGAGGAGTGGAAGGAGGAGGGCAAATCTTCAACTTTTAGAATCTTTTATTTCAATATAGCACACATGCCAAAAAAAAAATGCACAGGTCACAAAGGTATGTTGCAAAGTTTTCACACCATGAACAAGCTTGTATAGCACCTTGATGGATCGAGGACAGAACGTCACCAATCCTCAGATGTCTTCACTGAACCTTCTTCTGTCAGTCCCCCTGCTGCACACACCGCTCCCCTTCAGGTAACCCCTAACCTGACTTTGAGTAGTATAGAACCACTTTGCCCGTCATTCAGACTTTATATAAATGGAAGCAGACAGGTTGTTCTGCCTTCTTTCAGGCAGCATTGGGTTGGCAAGTTTTCTTCCCCTTGTTCTGGGTCATAATCCTCGTTCATTGTCCTGGTTGTAGAGTTTCTAACTGACTGCTAACATTTGTGGCTGAATACTTCTTGGGGTATCCCGTGCACTGTAGGATGCTGAACAGCATCTCTGGCTTCTACCCACGAAATGATGGTAGCACATGTGCCAAGCTCTGACAGCCAAAAATGTCCCTGAAAGTGAAAGTGTGAGTTGCTCAGTCATGTCCAACTCTTTGCAACCCTATGGACTATAGCCCACCAGGCTCCTCTGTCCATGAAATTCTCCAGGCCAGAATACTGGAGTGGATGGCTATTCTCTTCTCCAGGGGATCTTCCCAATGCAGGGACAGAACCCAGGTCTCCCGCATTGCAGTCAGATTCTTTACTGTCTGAGTCACTAGGGAAGCTAAAAAATGTCCCTAAGCATGGCCAAATGTTCCCTTAGGGGTAAACATCACCCCCAGTTTAAAATCACTACAGTATAGTATTCCATTTTGTGAAATTACCACAATTTATTGATTTTTTTTTTTTTTTTAACATTTAGATGGTTTCGAGTTTTGGGTTCTTACAAGCAGAGGTGTTAGGAACATTCTTGTAGATTTTTCCAACAGTGAAAGTCCCACATTTCCTTTCAGTTTATTCCTAGTGTAGGTGTTGATTAAGCTTTGTGGATCCTGCCAGTGTCCCAAAGCGGCTGTGTTATTTTACTCTCCTACCAGCAGCATAGACGCGTCACTTGGTATGGTCTTTCTCATGTTAGCAGTTCTTGTAGGTGACATGGCATTTTGGTTTAGCTTGCATTTCCCTGACGACTCATGATAACAAACATCTTTTAATTTAATGGCCATTTGGAGATTCCCTTTTGTGAAAAGCCTATTTTTCCCTATGCTGTTTCTGCCTTTTTTCTTGTTGATTTGTAAGAGCTCTTTATATATGATGGACATATGGTGGTATTGGGGCCATTTATAGTCCCTCTTGCCCCACTGGCCATCTCCATCACACTGATGTGCCTGGCTGTATTGACTATCAGGTTGCATTCCACTCTGGCCATTGGACTCTAGTTGTTGCCAGTGAATTTAAAGTTCTTGCTTCATCATGAAATAGTTCAGAGATGAAGTGATAGGTAAGAAGAGGATTTTTTTAGAAAGAAGCACATTTCACAGACAGAGTGTGAGCCGTCTCAGAAACCAAGAAAGACAGCTTCAAAATATCACGTGGTTAGTTTTTTATGAGCTGGGTAATTTCATAGGCTGATGAGTGGGAGGATTATTCCAGTTATTTGGGGGAAGGGGCAGTGATTTCCAGGAATTGGGCCACCGCTCACTTTTTGACCTCAGAACCATCATGGTGCTGGTGGGTGTGTCATTTAGATGCTAACATGTTACAATGAGTATATGATGAGGCTCAAGATCTACTGGAAGTCAGATCTTCTGCCCTCTTGGACCTAGTTGGTCCTAACCAGTTTTTATCATGTCCCATGTCTCTGTCATTCTTTTAAAGGTNTGGGCCACCGCTCACTTTTTGACCTCAGAACCATCATGGTGCTGATGGGTGTGTCATTTAGATGCTAACATGTTACAATGAGTATATGATGAGGCTCAAGATCTACTGGAAGTCAGATCTTCTGCCCTCTTGGACCTAGTTGGTCCTAACCAGTTTTTATCATGTCCCATGTCTCTGTCATTCTTTTAAAGGTTGTGCCCTGCCCCTTCCCCTCCTATTTCACAGTGACTACTGAGTACGGAGACACATTTGAAAGGTGAAAGCACCTAGAACAAAATCACTACATTGCCAGCAAGGAAAACCACTTCCATAATCTGTATTTACTTAAGCAGGCAGAGATATATGTGGAAGCAACACAGCTCAGTGTTTAATTTATATAAATAGTATCACACTATTATCACAAACAGGTTTTTCATTTTTCACTCAGCAGTATCTTTTTTGAGATCCACGAATGTAGAGACAGAGATGGATGAAGGTATTTGTTCCCTTTTCACACCTGTATAATATTCCATCACAGGGCCATCCTCTTTTCCATTTCTCTACTACCCTACCCCACTGATGGACATTCCAGTGACTTCTAGCTTTTGACTCTTATGAACATCACTGCAACAAAGTCCTTATAACTGTCTCCTTAGTACTTGTCAGAAAGTTATTTCCTTTCAAAACTCACTCTTCACTTTTCTTGCTATCTCCACAAGAAATGGTTCCATTCAGTGGCCATTTGGAGATAATCCTTTGAGAGGGGCCCATTTTCCCCTTGGGGTTCCTGATTTTTTTCTTGTTGATTTGTAGGAGCTCTTTGTATATGCTGGACCACAGGTTCTTTGTCAGCTATATTTCTGGGGCAGGTATTTTGGAAGAAATTTTGGGAGGCATTCAGGAGGTAAGGTCAACAGATCTAAGCACCTGACTGGAGGAAGGGGGAGGAAGGAGTGGAAAAATGTGTGCCAATTTCTGGCTAAGTGTCATGGTGACTGAGGGGAACTTTGGTGAGGTGGGATCATGGGAGGAGCCACAGGTGAGGAAGGTGCTGGTGGATCTGAAGAGTCATTAGATTTTGGCCTAGGGTCCCATGGACAAAGTGGGGCCCCACAAAGAGGGACCCCTGGGTGGGCTGAGGACCTCAGAAATTATTTGTCAGATATCCTGCCTTGTGCGTTTTTCTGAGACTCTCTAGCTTGGAGCAGGTTCAGATGTAACACCTTGATTCAGAGCCCCAAACACAGCAGAGTTTTTGCATCAACTGAGGACAGCTGAATATCTGGCAACAAGATTTTCCTTTCCTTGCATTAAAACCTTTAAAAATTATTTTAAAGTAGGATTGACTTTTTCCCTTTGTTATGTAGCTCTGTGCATTTGAATATGTTCATTAAAAAAATCAACACAGTAGTCAAGATACAGAATGTTCCATCACTCAACAGAATTCCCTTGCAGTGTGCCTTTGTAACCTCCACCTTCCCCTCTTCTCTGCTCCCCAGGCAACTGGTGATTTGTCCTCTGGCACTAGAGTTTAGTCTTCCTGAGGCTGTCATATAAATGGACTCACACAGTGTGTAGCCTTTTGAGACTGGCTTCTTTCATTTTGCATAAGGGCCACAGAGTTTAATTTAATTTATATATATATTGTATTAACGTGTAATTGATTTACAATGTCATGTTAGTTTCAGGTGCACAGCAAATTGCTTCAGTTATATATATATATTTATATTCTTTTTCAGATTCTTTTCCCTTATAGATTATTATAAGATATTGAATATAGTTTCCAGGATTTTATTTTTTAAAATAGGCTTTATTTATGGGAGCGGTTGTAGCCTCACAACAAAATTGAGTAGAGGGCGTCCCTGGTGGCTCAGTAGTAAAGACTCCACCTGCCAATGCAGGGGACAGGGGTTCCATCCCTGGTGTGGGAAAATCCCACGTGCCATGGCGCAACTCAGGCCACGCACCGCAACACGGGGCCTGTAGTCTGGAGCCTGGAGCCGCAACTACTGAAGCCCCAGCGCCCGAGCGCCTATTCTTCACAGCAAGACGTCTGCGCACCACAACAAGAGAATACTCTCTGCTCGCCACAACTGGAGAAACACCTGGGCAGCAACGAAGACCCAGCACAGTCAAAAAACTTAATAATGATGGTATTAAAAACCTGAGCTGAAAGTACAGGTAGTTGGGAATTCCCTGGTGGTCCAATGGGTAAGACTCCATGCTCCCAATGCAGGGAGCCCAGGTTCAATTTCTGGATGGGGAATTAAGATCCCACTAGCAGCAAAAAAAAAAAAAAAGAAACAAGTGCTATATTAAGTTGCCTCAGTCGTGTCCGACTCTTTGCGACGCTATGGTCTGTAGCCCACCAGGCTCCTCTGTCCATGGATTTCCCAGAAAAGAATACTGGAGTGGGTTGCCGTTTCCTGCTCCAGGGGATCTTCTCAACCCAGGGATGGAACCCACATCTCTTGTGCCTCCTGCATTGGCAGGCAGGTTCCTTTCCACTGGTGCCACCTGCAGTTCCCAAATACTTCCTGCCCCCCAACACACACAGCCTCCCCTACTATTGGCATGGCATCCATACACTGACGCATCATAACCACCCACAGTCTGTAGCTGACAATACAGTTCACTCTTGGGGTCGTTCATTCTATGGGTACCAATGTGTAAAGACATGCATCCACCATCACAGTATCATACAGAAGAGTTCTGCTACCTTAAAATCCCCTGCTGCTGCTGCTGCTACTGCTAAGTCACTTCAGTCGTGTCCGACTCTGTGTGACCCCATAGACAGCAGCCCACCAGGCGCCCCCATCCCTGGGATTCTCCAGGCAAGAACACTGGAGTGGGTTGCCATTTCCTTCTCCAATGCACGGATCCCCTGCACTCCTTTTATTCATCCTTCCTTACCCTTCAACCTCTGGTAACCACCTACCTCTTGACTCTTTCTATAGTTTTGCCTTTTCCATGTCATAGAGTTGGAAGAGCCTTTTTAGATCAGCTTCTTTCACTCTAAAGGTTCTTCCATGTCTTTTCATGGTTTGGTAATTCATTTCTTTCTTTCTTTTTTTTTTAAGATGTGAATTAAAAGAATTTTATTTTTTATTGGACTATAATTGCTTTACACAGTATGGTGCTTCCTTGAAAAAGTAAAAATAGAGCTACCATGTGCTGTGCTAAGTCGACTCAGCCTTGTCCGACTCTTCGCGATGCTATGGACTGTAGCCCACTAGGCTCCCTCCATGGGTTTCTCCGGGCAAGAATACTAGAGTGGGTTGCCATTTCCTTCTCCAGGGGATCTTCTCAACCCAGGGATCAAACCCACATCCCTTATGTCTCCTTCATTGGCAGGCGGGTTCTTTACCACTAGCACCGCCTGGGAAGAGCGACCCTGTGAGCCAGTAGTCCCACCGTTGGTCACACACCCTGAGAAAACCATAATTCGAAATGAAACAATGACAGCACCTAAACCACCCCCACCACTACCCCAGTGTTCTTTGTAGCGCTCTTCACGATAGCCATGACATGGGATCAACCCAAATGCCCAACAACGGATGAACGGACAGAGAAGATGCAGTTCTTTTTTTTTTTTTCTCATGAAGAATATTGTTTCCTTGTCTGGATGTACAGTTTATTTATTCACTCAATTACTGAAGGACACCCAGGTCGCTTCTACGTTTTGGCAGTGAGGGATAAACCTGCAAACATCTGTGCACAGGTTTTGTGTAGAAAGAACTTTCAGCTCACTTGGGTGAATATCAAGGATGGTGACTGTTGGATCATATGATGGGAATAAGTTTGGGGCTTCCCCGGTGGCTCAGTGGTAAAGAATTTGCCTGCCAACCCAGGAGACATGGATTTGATCCCCAGTCCAGGAAGATCCCACAGGCCATGGAGCAACCAAGCCTGGGCACCACAACCATTGAGCCTGTGAGCTGCAACTAATGAAGGCTGCACGCCCTAGAGGCTGTGCTCCGCGGCAAGAGAAGCCACCGCGTTGAGAAGCTCGAGCACCGCACCTGGAGGGTAGCCCCTGCTCACCCCACTAGAGCAAAGCCCCCGCAACAGCAAAGACCCAGCAGAGCCCACAAATAAATAGATAGGTTACTTTTTAAAAGAATATGTTTAGTTTTATAAAAACCTGCCAAACAGTCTCCCAAAGTGATTCGACCATTTTGCCTTCCCACCAGCACTGAATGAGAATTCCTGTTGCTTCATAGGCGATGGGATTTTTTTTTTTCTTCTTCTTCTTGTTGGTCATGCTGTGCCTCATGTAGGGTCTTAGTTCCCCAACCAGGAATCAAACCCAGGCCTTCTCCTGTGGAAGTGCAGAGTCTTAACCGCTGAACCACCAGGACCACCAGGGGATTCCTGGCGGTGGGATTCTTAAAAAATAATTAAATTAATTAATTTAATTTTTGGCTGATCTGGGCCTTCGTTCCCATGAGGGCTTTTCCCTAGTTGTGGTGAGCAGGGGCTGCTCTTTGTTGCGGTACGCGGGCGTCTTATCTCGGTGGCTTCTCTTCTGTGGAGCGTGGGCTCTAGGACACACGGGTTTCATTAGTTGCAGTTCTTGGGGTCTAAGGCACAGGATCCATAGTCGTGGTGCATGGGCTTAGTTGCTCTGTGGCCTGTAGGATCTTCCTAGACCAGGGATCGAACCCTTGTCTCCTGCATTGGCAGGTGGATTCTTCACCACTAAGCCACCAGGAAAGCCCCAATGGGATCTTTAATCATAGAAAAATCTAGGAAAAAATACTGGGTTCTACCTGCATGCATGTTTTCTTAGAATACTGTATATAAAAACACTTCCTTGGTGGCTCAGACAGTAAAGAATCTGCCTGAAATGCAGGAGAGAAGATCCTTGAAGGAGGAAATGGCAACCCACTCTAGTATTCTTGCCCATGGACATGGGAGCCTGGTAGGCTATAGTCCAGGGGATCACAAAGAGTTGGACACAACTGAACGACTTATACACACACTTGTCAGATTGTTAAAAACAAACAAACAAACAAACAATCTTTCTGTGTCATTAGAAAATCATTTCATGTACTTAAAAAGCATTAAAAGCATTTTTAATGACTGTCTAGCTGATGTGATCCAGAGAAGGCAATGGCACCCCACTCCAGTACTCTTGCCTGGAAAATCCCATGGGCGGAGGAGCCTGGTAGGCTGCAGTCCATGTGGTCGAGAAGAGTTGGACACGACTGAGCGACTTCACTTTCCCTTTTCGCTTTCATGCATTGGAGAAGGAAATGGCAACCCACTCCAGCGTTCTTGCCTGGAGAATCCCAGGGACGGGGGAGCCTGGTGGGCTGCTGTCTATGGGGTCGCACAGAATCGGACACGACTGAAGCGTCTAAGCAGCAGCAGCCGCCGATATGATCATGTTATTATACCACAGTTTACTTAACTGGACACTGTAAGCTTTGGCTAAGTAAATTTTAGAATAATGCTGCCAATGGGTGGAGGCGGGATGGATTCAGAGTTTGGGGTTAGCAGATGCAAACCATTATACACAGAATGAATAAACAACAAGGTCCTACTGTATAGCACAGGAAACCATATTCAAAATCCTGTGATAAACCACAATGGAAAATGAAATGAAAAAGAGGATGTATTTACATATATTTGACTCATTTTGCTGTACAACAGAAGTTAACACAACACTGTAAATCAATTATACTTCAATAAAATACACGTTGAAAAAACCCATACCATGTGTTTGAAAAGTGAAAGTGAAGTCGCTCAGCCATGTCTGATTCTTCAAGACCCCCATGGACTGTAGTCTATCAGGCTCCTCCATCCATGGAATTTTCCAGGCAAGAGTATTAGAGTGGCTTGCCATTTCCTTCTCCAGGGGATCTTTGGGTATGTGTAAATGTTTGCCTTGTTCTTGTATTTATTGAGGATGAATTCTTAGAAGTGGAAACACTGGCTTGAAAAAGACCAACATTTTATGATTCTTGTTGTGTGTGCTCAGCCAGCATTCAACTCTGTGTGACCTCATGGACTGTAGCCTGCCAGGCTCCTCTGTCCATGGGCTTCCTCAGGCAAGAATACTGGAGCGATGCTCTGCTCCCGGGAATCTTCCTGACCTGGGGATTGAACATGCGTCTCCTTCACTGCAGGTGGATTCTTTACTGCTGAGCCACCCGGGGTTGGTACATGTTGCCAATGCTCTCTAGAAGGCTGTCATTTATACGGAAAGCTGCAAGTTGGACCAACATTAGGTAATTCTTTTAAAAAGTCACAGTTTTTAAATTTTGTTGTATTTCAGCTGTGCCATGCAGTTTACAGAATCTTAATTCCCCAACCAGGGATTGACCGAGGTTCTCGAAGTAAATGCACAGAGTCCTTACCACTGCACCCCCAGGGAATTCCGTGTTTTAACTCTTCCAGGGTCCTGCCTCCTCTTCAGTACGTCAGTATCCTGGAAAGGTAGCATTCTTACCTAGATTCAACTCGAGGTGTGGCAAAGAGCATCAGGCAGTCACAGGAGGATGCCCACGAGCTCTGCTCCCCCTTCTCTCCACCCTTACTGGAAATGGAGGCTTTCCAGGGAAACTGAGGCAGATTGGGTCGTGGCCCACGCTCCCAGACAGCTTCTGAAAGGGATTCTGAACTTTCCTGGGCAGAGGGGAATAGCAGATCCCGCAGGCAAGCACCTGCTAGCGTTAGTCACGCAATCGCGTCCGACTCTGTGACCCCACGGTCGATAGCCCGCCAGGCTCCTCTGTCCATGGGATGTCCCAGGCAAGAATACTGGAGTGAGTTGCCATTTCCTCCTTCAGGGATTCTTCCCGACTCGGGGATTGAACCCAGGTCTCCTGAATCGCAGGCAAATTCTTGACCAGCTGAGCCACAAGAGAAGCCCAGGCACCTGTGACGCAGGGGGCAATTGCCGAAGCGCCCACCGCTTCAGGGACCCTGGTGTCAGATGGATTCACTCAAGTCCAGGCTCCCGCTTCCCATGGCCTCTACCTGCGAATCTTCCTCAGGGCCCTCATTTTTTCTGTCCCTTTTATCCTCACGACAGCTTTGCCCAAGCCCCTGAACAGGAAGCGGCAAACCCCGTCGAAACCGTGTAACTCAGATTAGGACTTGAACCTTTGGTCTTTTAACTGAGATCACACACCAGGACTTAATAAAGCTCAGGTTCTTGATGTCTCATCACAGAAAGAATTCAGCGAGAGACAGTGATGGGTAAGAAGTGAATTTATTTAGAGAGAAATACACCCCACAGAGGGCTTCCCTCCTGGGTCAGATGGTAAAGAATCTGCCTGGTCAGGGAAATACATCCCATATGCCACAACTAAGAGTGCCTGCTGGGACTAAGATTCTGAGTGTCGCCACTAAGATCTGGCGCAGCCAAATTAAAAAAAAAAAAAGTGCCTGGCACAGAGTAGGTGATCACATATCAGGAACTTATACCAGAACATTGCAATGTTTTCCTGAAAAAAAATCCCACCCCTCAAATAACAGGATATTATTTATGTATTTATGTACATGAAAGGGGCTTCCCTGGTGGCTCAGATGGTAAAGAATCCGCCTGCAATGCAGGAGACCTGGGTTTGATCTCTGGGTCAGGAAGATCTCCTGGAGAAGGGAATGGCTACCCACTCCAGCATTCTTGCCTGGAGAATATATAATATATTAATAAATAATGTATTATTTACATTGTAATAGGCTATTAATTATAATAACATATTAAACGCATTCAAGTGTTTTGCTAAGTCGCTTGAATCACGTCCAACTCTGCGAGACCTCGTGGACTGTAGCCCACCAGGCTCCTCTGTCCATGGGATTCTCCAGGCAGGAATACTGGAGTGGGTTGCCACGCCCTCCTCCAGGGGAATCTTCCCGAACCAAGGAATCAAACGTGTGTCTCTTATCTTTTCTGCATTGGCAGGCAGGTTCCCCACATGGCAAGCCCCAATAACAAAAAATACTTGAGGGAAAATAAGGTTGAGGGCAGAGCACCAAAACCCGCAGCATTTAGTCCCCAGAGCACTAATACAGCCAGCAGCCATCCCGATTTAATCCCTACCCCAGATAAATGTCTCCTGCCTTCTGTGCCCGGTCTCTGGCCTCAAACTCTGGGCACTACCTCTTCCTTTGTGAAAGCATTTGCTCCTAAGAGAGGTCACTTTTAACCTAGTTCAAACCTGATCCAGCCTGTGGATGTCTTCATTAATTTATTACCACAGACTAGAAAATGTCTTTGTATCTTCACCTGAATTTGAAACTTCCCAGGCAAAAGAGCAAAAGCTGTAGAGATTTTGAAGCCCCAAACCATCCACAGAGCCCAGGAACAAAAGGCTACCATGAATAAAAATTTTAAAGTGAAAAGAAAGAAAGAATCATAGGGTTAAAACAGCAACAACCACCATGAAATGCCATCATGGAACTCAACAGAAAAGCCACTTGTAAAACCTAGCTATAGAACCCAACACAAAACCCAGCCACAGAATTCAACCATGAAACCCAGCCACAAACCCCACTATAGCATGAAGCCACAGAACCCAGCCATAAAACCCAATCACAGAAACCAACATGGAACCCAGCGACAAAACTCAGGCATGGAACCTAGCATTGCCTACCCTGAAGAAAGCCATTTTTGTAGCTTCCATTTTTTCCTTTTTAAATAAGGGTTTTCCTATCAGCTATAACCCAATACAAAATGTTTTTGGTGCTTAAAAAAATACAAAAATTAAAAATAAATAAGGTTTTTCTTGTTTATATGATTAAGATTTTCTTTTTAATTATAAAGGGTGCTAGGGAAAAAAACACGTGTGAACAAATGCTTCTGGGTTACCCCAACATCCACCCTCTCTCCATCGATTTCAACCACGTGATTTACAAAAAGGAAGTTCAAGTTGTAGCACAGTAAGAAGTAGCTATGGAATTTGTCAGCGGAGACTGGAATGCCCAGGACGGGGCTGCAGAACTTTGTTCCAGCCTGGATGGTGCAGCCCAATTCTGCGTTACAGAGAGAAAGAGAGCCGTTGGTGATTCTTTTGCTTCCCATCTTTGTACGCTTAGACCAAATTTCTTCCATGTTTTGCCATCTGTAAAATGCAGTTCAATGGAGAAGGAAATGGCAACCTGCTCCCACATTCTTGTCTGGGAAATCCCATGGACACAGGAGGCTGGTGGGCTACAGTCTGTTTGTCCACGGGGTCACCAAGAGTTGGACACGACTTAGCTAAACAACAGCAAGCAATTATTTTGGCTTTTCTAACTTTCCAAATTTTCTCCTCCTCTCTCTTATAATTTGTTTCTGTGCTTGTTTTCCTTGATCTTGATTCTGACCTTCTAGCTCTTATCTTTCCTTTTTTATTTTTTCTCTTCTGGTTAAATAACGTATGATTCGTACCAAGACAGCGAAGAAAACATTTTTTGAGAAGCTAAGAGGGTGGAAAGACAGCACATTTCTTCCTGAATCTCTATCATTCTACATTTAATTTGTCAGGGTTATTGTTTATTTTCAAGCTTCTTTCTCTACCTATATTTACCATTATCACACCACAAACAGAGAGGAATTAAATGAACATCATGGGTGCATCTGGTTCAGAAAATGCTTGAAGTTAGAGGTTTGGTGTTTGTGCCCACTCAACGGGATTAATTTGCTTGACTGTGTATGTTTGAAGTTAGGGACTATGTCTTGATCATTTTGTTTAGTGCCTAGCACATTTTCATGTATATCCATTCACTTTAAATAAATATTTGATGTTAAAGTTAAAAAAAGAAATTCAACTCAAGACCAGTTTTCCTGTGCAGTTGGAGATGGATGGTGACGACTGCACAACAATGTGAATGTACTTAATGCTGCTGAAATGTTCATACTTTAAAACAATGCCCTTTTCCGTGCTTTAGGGCCAACTCTGTCCCTGATAACAACTGTCAGTATTTACCAATGTCAACATACAGCAAAGCTTTGGTGGAGGTGTCGTTGCCTGAAGCTGCCCAGGTCTGGCCAAGGCTAGGGTAGATTTTCAAGATACCTGGGTTTATGCAACTTGCTGGCACCCAGAACACAGAGGCTCTCCACTCCAGAGAAGCCTCAGTGTCTGTCAGCTGGGAACAGAGTAAAAACAAGGCAGATAGAGAGTGTCAGGTTACCTGGTCACAGGGTAGACCGGGGGCAGAGGCTCAGACTGGAAAGAGAGAAGAGGTTTTGCCTACAAGGGCCCCTTGCTCATTCCTGCTCTCGCCTCATCATTTCCCAGGCAGATGACAGAGCACTCTTGCTGGGAAACCAACCCCAAACTCCTAACCACAAGCACTGGTGGACATGGCAGGGGTGGCAGCGTGGTCCCCAGAGATCAGAAAAAGCATCGGCTTTGCACACCCACAAGCTAGAAAGAGATGGGAATACCAGACCACCTGAGCTGCCTCTTGAGAAATCTGTATGCAGGTCAGGAAACAATAGTTAGAACTGGACATGGAACAACAGTCTGGTTCCAAACAGGAAAAGGAGTCCATCAAGGCTGTATATTGCCACCCTGCTTATTTAACTTATATGCAGAGTACATCATGAGAAACACTGGGCTGGATGAAGCACAAGCTAGAATTTAGACTGCCAGGAGAAATATCAACAACCTCAGATATGCAAATGATACCACCATTATGGCAGAAAGTAAAGAAGAACTAAAGAGCCTCTTGATGAAAGTGAAAGAGGAGAGTGAAAAAGTTGGCTTAAAGCTCAACATTCAGAAAACTAAGATCATGGCATCTGATCCCATCACTTCATGGCAAATAGACAGGGAAACAATGGAAACAGTGGCTGACTTTATTTTGGGGGGCTCCAAAATCATTTTTCTAGTAGTCATGTATGGATGTGAGAGTTCAACTATAAAGAAAGCTGAGCACTGAAGAATTGATGCTTTTGAACTGTGGTATTGGAGAAGGCTTGAGAGTCCTTTAGACTGCAAGGAGATCTAACCAGTCCATCCTAAAGGAGATCAGTCCTGAGTGTTCATTGGAAGGACTGATGTTGAAGCTGAAATTCCAATACTTTGGCCACCTGATGTGAAGAGATGACTCATTAGAAAAGACCCTGACGTTGGGAAAGATTTAAGGTGGGAGGAGAAGGGGATGACAGAGGATGAGATGGTTGGATGGCATCACCAACTCAATGGACATGAGTTTGGGTCAACTCTGGGAGTTGTTGATGGACAGAGAGGCCTGGCGTGCTGCAGTCCATGGGGTCGCAAAGAGTTGGACACAACTGAATGACTGAACTGAACTGAACTGAAGCTAGACCTTCTTGGAATCAGCTGAAGTTGAGACCTAGTAGCCATAGATGAACTTGGTTATAATTTGTTACAATGTGTCTAAGCTTCCCCATGGAAGACCCTCCCCCGCCAGGCTCCCTCAGGACACAGGTTGTCTTTGCATAGATTGCAAAAAAAAACAAAACAAAAAAAACCTTCGCCCTCCAAGAGGCAAGGGGGCTGTGGGGTTGCAGGGCAGAGTGCAGTCCCAGCTCTGCCAGGGGATTATTCAAGTTCTTTGAAACACAAAGTTTGCTCTTTTGCAAGTGGTCTGACAGCAACACCGGTTGTGTGGGGCTGTCGTCGTGGCGATGTCGTGGTGATTGGATAATATATGTCAAGAAGAAAGACAGTGCTTGGCGCAGGGAACACTTTCTGACTCTTAACTATTACTTCAGAATTGTTGTTGGTCTGTGATGTCCCATGCTCAAATGTAATCTTGAGTCCCTTTGAGGACCCTGGGAGGCTGGGATTAATATTATTATTTGCATCTTCCAGAGGGGAGATCAGGAGTCCTGGAGATTCTGGACTTCCCTGGTGGTCCAGTGGCTAAGACTCCAAGCTCCCGATTCAGAGGACCCAGGCTCCTTCCCTGGTCACGGAGCTAGATCCCACAAGCTGCAGCTAGAGTTCGCATGTCTCAGGGAGGATCCTGCCTGCCACAACTAAAGATCCTGTACGTCTCAACGAAGACAGAAGATCTGTGTACCACAGCGAAGATCCAGCGCAGCTAAATCAGTAGATAAAAGTAAATATTAATACATAAATAAAGAAAAGAGTCGTGGAGATTGAAACTGAGAGCCTAGAGGTATAGAGAGATGGGCAGGGAGTGTATCCACCTGCTCATGACCCCAAAGGCCTTCCCCTTGACGTCAATCAAACTGGTGCGGATTCCTCAGCCATAGCTAAACTCCCTAATTCCAGCAATAGTTCCTTGCTTTTTTCTGGGTTCTGGGAAGACCGTTTCTTGTGTCCCTACACCTGGCAGGGCACAGCCACTTTACAATCCCACCAGCCCCATCCTTCCTGTCTGGGGCTGCAGACAGACAGTCTCCAGGGCCTGGGGTGTTCTCATGGTCATCCTGGCTGCTGCACGTGGGTTTTTCCATTAATTTGTCTCCCCAGAATGGTGTTAAAAGACCCTGATGCTGGGAAAGATTGAGGGCAGAAGAAGAGGGCAAAAGAGGATGAGATGGTTGAGTGGCGTCACCGACTCAATGGACATGGACTTAGGCAAACTCGGGGAGATGGTGAGGGACAGGGAGGCCTGGCGTGCTGCAGTCCATGGGGTTACAAAAAGTCGGTCACGACTTGGCAACTAAACAACAATACTTCTAACTCCCAGTTTTCTCCAATGGCCGTTTTATTTACAACAGCCTCTCCCAACTGCCCCTTCTCCTCTGTAAAAGAGCTTCCTCTTCTTTGTTTTAATGGATTTGCATGTGGTTCATCACAGTGCAGATCCTGAATTGCAATTCTTAGCTGCTCTTAAATAAATACATTCTGCCAGTAAAATAACCAGCTATTTGATTGTTTTAGGTAAACAGCTTCTATTGTGGTGTTTCAGTCGCTAAGTTGTGGCCACCTCATGGTCTATAGCCCGCCAGGCTCCTCTGTCCATGGGATTCTCCAGGCAAGAATTCTGGAGTGCGTTGTCATTTCCTTCTCCAGGGAATTGTCCCGACCCAGGGATCAAACCCACATCTCCTGCATTGCAGGTGGATACTTTACCATTGAGCCACCTGGAAAGCCCCCACCAGTCCTTTCTCAGGTGCCAAGGAAGCCAAAGTTGCTCTCGTCCACCTCCGACCCCCACACACAGGAGACTGAGAGTATTCTCTGGAAAAACCCAGTGGTTTCAGAGAAAAGACCCTACAGAGACTGACGTCTGGGAGAGACCTCTGGGAAAGTTTGCTTTCAGTGAAACTCCCCACTGACACTAACCCCCCGCCCCTTGTCAGCCCTTAAACCTCACATTCAAGTATAAAATTTAAGGAAAACTCCAAAATGAAAGGTAGAGACCAGAATAAACACAGAAAAAATAAACAAACCCAGGAAAATTAAGCAACTGAAGGAGAAAAATAAAAAAGATAACCCAACCCCACTTAATTACTATCATCAGAGAAATAGCAGAAGATATACTGATTAGACCAATAATGGGAAACTGCTGCTCTAAAAATAAAAAAGAGGAACAATCCAGTTCATTGTATAATCGTTTTGCCTGGCAGGGATCTGAATGGGTCTAGGGTCCATTGTGGGCTTCCCAGGTGGCACTTGTGGTCAAGAACCCACCTGTTAAAGCGGGAGACAGGGTTAGATCCCTGGGCCGGGAAGTTCCCTTGGAAGAGAGCATGGCAACCCACTCCAGTATTCTTGCCTGGAGAATCCCACGGACAGAGGAACCTGGTGGGCTGTAATATATAGTAATGCAAAGAGTCGGATATGACTGAAGTGAGTTAGCACATGTACATACACACACAGTTCATTGCTGGGGGAGCAGATGAATGGTGAAACTTGGAGACGTATGGCCAGAAGTCCTACGAGCAGCTGGAGGTAACAGACATGCCTCTCATGAAGCAACATGGATAAACTTTTCTAATAAAGTGCCGCATAATAGCCAAAAAGTGGAAACAACTGATGAATGGATAATAAAAGGATAATAAAAAATCCTTCCGTGCAATGAAATATTGTCCAGCCATGAAATGCTGATATACAGTGCAACATGGATGACTGTGAGGGCATTGTGGTGTGTCAGAAAAGCCAGATAACAAAATTCACATATTGCGTGATTCCATTGACATGACTGCCCACACAGGCAAATGCACAGAGACAGAGCCAGAGTTGAGGTTGCCTGGGGCAATGGGAAGAGGGGATGAGAGGTGACTGCCAAAGGGTATGAGGTTTCTTTAGGGGGTAATAAAAGTGTTCTGCAATTCGATTGTGTGCATTTTGTGGTATGTGAATTAAAACTTAAGGGAAAAAAAATGCAGATTCTGATTCAAATATACATAATATGCAATTTTATTCAAAATAAAATGCAATAGAGAGGGGAAGAAATGAGAGAGAAAGGAGAAAGAGAGAGATAGAGAACAGCATCATTTTGGTATATGGGAAACACAGGCACAGAGCAAAATAAACATCTTGCAGAATCAGAAACAAACAAAAAGATATGCATTAAACTGTCTAGGATTATTGTTCTAGAATGGAAGGGATAAAGGACATAAAAGAAAGAAGAGAACAAAGATCCCACCCATAACCTCTCTCATAACCCCACCCCTATTTCACATCCCTCTGCCATCCTCTTTGCCCCAAATAGACCAGCAGCCACAAAAGGCAATGACTTGAATGACAGAGGAAGCCAAAAGTGACCTGGTAAGCTATTCAGAAACAGTGAAAAGAACATTTTACATAAAAATCCCTGAGACTTACAAAACTGATCTTGGAGAAATACTCAGAGCCCAATTTTCCAGTTGTTAAAGAAAAAAAAAGCCGGGGGCGGGGAATTGCCTGGCAATTGTTAGTGGTTAGGACTCAGTGCTGTCTGTGCCATAGCCTGAGTTTGGTCTCTGGTCGGGGAACTAAGATCACCAAAAAAAAAGAAAATAGAAAAGGAAAATGAAGGAACTGTGTTAACAAATTAGACTAGAACAAAACAAATTAGGAAGAAAGAAATTACTGTTTTGTTTTTTTTGGCCACGTTGCCAGGCATGTGGGATTTTTGTTCACTGACCAGGGATCAAACTTATACCTGAATCAGAAGCACGGAGTCTTAGCCACTAGACCACCAAGGAAGTCCCTGAGAAGGGGGATGTTAGGAAGATGGAATAGGTAGAAAGGAAAAATGGAAATGTATCAAATGAAGGGAAGGTCAACTAGGGTGAGAAAGGAAGTGGATTCTTTAAAAACCAGTGAAATATAACCTCTTACCAGACTGATTAATTTATAAATCAGAGCAAGGGGAAAAATAAACACCATTAGGGACCTTGGAATCGATAAAGTGTCAGCATAGACGTAAACAGTCAAATAAGAAAATTGTACATGCCACGCAGGCAATGTTCTGGAAAACCTAGAGGAAATCAATGAGAAAAATGCACAGTCTGATCACTGACCCAAGGGGAACGTCTGGTTAGGTCAATGACTATAAAAGATATTCAGTTCAATTCAGTTGCTCAAATAAAACATATTAGAAAGGTGATTAAAGAACTATATTAGGAAAGTTTCTCTAAACTAAATAATCATAATCACAATCCAAATTATTAAAACTATTTCATAGAAAAATACAGAAAACTCACCCAATACATCTATGACTGCATTTTATGAATTCAAGATTTCAATTCCAAAGCTTAATAATGACAAGACAGAAATATACAGATCAACCTCACCTAAGTACATAGAAAAAAAAATTTTTTAATGTTATCAAATATTGTCATGTGTCCAAAAGAGAAGCTGCAGTCTGACACAAATTTATTTCCAAAATTCCAGAGTTACAATAAAAAGCACTCTATCAGATTAAATAAGAAAAACCATAAGACCATATTAATATGTACTAAGAACTGTTTGATAAAATTTAGCAGTCTTTTTTTTAGTGAAAGTGAATTTTTTAAAAAAGAGAAAGGAATTGTTTAAAAATAAAAGTAATTACTCTAAGATCAATAATGAATATTATACTATATTTAGTGTATATGATACTGTATTTTTAAAAAATAATAAAATCTAGGTAATTCCCTAGCGGTCCAGTGGTTAGGACTCAGAGCTTTCACTGCCGAGGGCCTGGGTTCAATCCCTGATTGGGGGACCAAGATCTCACAAGCTTCGAGGCATGGCCAAAAAAAAAAGGAAAGAAAAACAATCAGAAAATCTCATTAAAAGAGATAAAGCAAAATCTGAAGTAATGGAAAGACATACACTTTTTTGATGGGTTGACATTGATAAAATATGTTATCCAAAATTATAAATTTAATACAATTACATTCAGCATTCTGATGGGGAAGGCATAATTATTTTTCCTGAATTGGATAAAAATCATATGGAAGACTAGCCAAGACAAATTTTAAAAATGAATAGGGGGATGATTCAATTGAAGTTAAAATAGTTAAATAGATGAGTAAGCAAAAAATCATAAAAATCCAGAAAGATATCCCAGAATACATGAAAAATTGGCATTTTATCTCTTTTCCTTTCAAATATTCTTTTATTGATGTAAAAATTCACAAAATATTTCAAAGTATACAATTCAGTGACCATTTACTACAGTGACCATGTTATGCAACCACCACCTTTCTCTAGTTTCAAGACATTTTCATCATTCTAAAAGAAAACTCTGTATCCATTAATCATTTAGGCTTTATTCCCCTTTCCCCTCAGGTTTGGGTAACCACCAATTTCCTTTATGTCTCTATGTTATTGTTGTCAGTCCATAAGCTGCAACCAACTCTTTTGCAACCCCATGGACTGTAGCCCACCAGGCTCCCCAGGCAAGAATACTGGAGTGGGTTGCCATATCCTCCTCCAGGGGATCTTCCTACCCAGGGACGGAATCCACATCTCTTATGTCTCCTGCATTGGAGACAGGTTCTCTACCTGGGAAGCCCAATAAGTACTATGCAGAGAAAGTAAATTCAAGTCCCCAGATCAGATGAAAAGATATTCCGATGGGCTGTGGGTGAGAACATGCAAATTGAGATAATGGTGAGATGCCACTTCCTCAAACTGACGCAAATTTTAAAAAGTTGTAACACGCATTGCTGGTGAAGCCTTGGGGAAAAGTGTTCTCAGGCATGGCTGACAGAAATGTGCTATTTTGCTCTGGCAACATCTATTTTTGATGTAAATGCTTTTTCAGAGGCTACTGCATTTTGCAGTATTTTCTTCTAGTCTACAACTTGTCTTTTCGTTGTCTTAATAGCATATTTTTGCAGAGCAAAATTTTTTATTTTATGGAACTTCAACATCAGATTTTTTCTTTCACGGATTATGCTTTTGATGCTGTATCTAAAAACCCATATTCAAACCAAAGCTCACCTAGGTTTGTTTCCTGGTCTTCTTCTAGGAGTTTTTTAGTTTCGTGTTTTGCATCCAGGTGTATGATTCTACATGTGGGGGACAGGGAGTAAAATATACATAATATGTAATGTATCACTTTAGCCATTTTTTTAGTGTACAATTCGGTGGTATACACTGCATTCACAATGTTGTGCAGTCATACTACTATTTCCGGAACTTTTTATCATCCCAAACAGGAACCATACGCATTAAATGATAATTTCCTATATTGCCTTCCTCCAGCATCTGATAACCTCTGACTTTCTGTCTCTATGGATTTGCCTCTTCAAGGTAACTCATTATGATGCATTTTGAGTTTATTTTTGTAAAAGGTGTAAGGTTTGTGTCTAGATTATTCTTCTTCCGCCTTTTTTTTTTTTTGCATATGGACATCCAATTATTCTAGCATCATCTGTTGAAAACCCTGTCCTGGGATTTCTCTCCTGGTCCAGTGGTTAAAACTCCACACTCCCAACGCAGGGGATCCAGGTTTGATTCCTGGTCAGGGAACTAGATCTCATATGCTGAAACTAAGACCTGGTGCAGTCAAACAAACATTTTTTTAAAAAAGAAATCATGTCTCCATTGAATTGCCTGTGTTCCTTTGTCAAAGATCAAGTGACTACATTTGTGTGAGCCTGTTTCAGGGCTTTCTATTCTGTTTACGTTGATTCATGTGTCTATTCTGTGGCCAGTTCCATGCTGTCTTGCTCACTGTAGCTTTATACAAAGTCTTGATACTAGGTAGTCTCAGCCCTCCGATTTTGTTCTTCTTCAGTGTTGTGCTGGCTCCTATGGGTCTTTACCTTTTCACAGAGATTTTAGAGTCAATTCAGCCTGACAAACTCCATTAAAAATACATAAGCCCTTCACCCAGCAATCTCATTCCTAGAAACCTTTCCCTTAGAAATAAATCATCAGCACATATGGGGATAGGTGGCACTTCCCTGGTAGCTCAGCTGGTAAAGAATTTGCCTGCAGTTCTCATCTGCAAGGAGACCCCGGTTTGATTCCTGGGTCAGGAAGATCCCCTGGAGAAGGGAAAGGCTGCCCACTCCAGTATTCTGGCCTGCAGAAATTCATGGATAGAAGAGCCTGGCAGTCTACAGTCCATGGGTTGCAAAGAGTCAGAAACGACTGAACGAATTTCACTTATGGGCATAGGTATAAAAATATTTATTAGGGACTTCCTTGGAGGTCCAGTGGTTAAGAGTCCATGCTCCCAATGCAGGGGACTCGGGTTCAATCCCTGGTCACAGAAATAAGATCCTGCATGCTGTGAGGTTGGAAAAAAAAAAAAAAGAATATAGAATATCGTAGGGTTTTTTTCTTTTCGGTAGTGGAGGGAATAAAATCTGTGAGCCAAGGGAAAACCAGTTCATGGGAATGTGGTTGAATAAATTATGGTTCATCCACACCATGGGAGGTTATCAAGCAAGTCGGAAGAGTGAATTAGGACCTCAGCAGGTAGTCTGGGCAGTTCCCATAAGATACCTTGAATACAAAGGTGTATCTAATATGATTCTTTGTTTATGAAACAGTAACCTTTACTCTCTACTTTTGGTCTATTTATGTGTTATGTGCTATGTACTCTTAGTCAATGAGTAAGAATAACCTGGTGGGAAAAACTGTAAGATGGTTACCTTGAAGGATGACCAGTATAAGAGAAAATAAGAAAAAAAGAGAGGGTAGTTTGCCCCCAGCAACTGTTGAAAACAGTAAGTCTTCTCTCTAAGCCAGTTTCGTCCAACAGAAATATAAATATGACCCATGTATGTCATCTTAACCACATTACAAAAAAGTGAAAAAGAAAACAGGCAAAATTTAATAATTTATTTAGCCCATGTGCCCCAAATATCATCAACATGTCACTGATATATATATATCAACATGTCTTTGATATACATATATATGTGTATCTACTTAATATATAGGACTTCCCAGGTGGCGCTAGGGGTAAAGAACCCACCTGCGAACACAGGAGACAAGAGACATGAGTTCGATCCCTGGATGGGGAAGAACTGGAGGAGGGCATGGCAACCCACCCCAGTATTCTTCCCTGGAGAATCCCATGGACAGAGGAGCCTGGTGGGCTACAGTCCATGAGGTCACGAAGAATCGGACACGACTCTAGCGACTTGGCACAAAAGCGCACATACATATTTAATATATATATAGGGCGTCACTGGTAAAGAATCCGCCTGCCAGTGCAGGAGACGCAAGAGACACGGGTTTGATTCCTGGGTCTGAGGGATCCTCTGGAGTAGGAAATGGCAACCTGCTCCAGTATTCTTGCCTGGAAAACTCCATGGACAGAGGAGCCTGGCAAACTACAGTCCATGGGGTTGCAGAGTCGGACACGACTTAGATACTGCACACACACACACACACACACACACACATACACGTTTTAATTTGGCTACACCACTCGGCTAGCAGAATCTTCGTTCCTCGACCAGGGACTGAACCCACATCTGGCAGTGAAAGCACTGAGTTCTAATCACTAGACTGCCAGGAAATTTCCATGTCATTGATATTTTAAAAAGCATCAGTGAAGCAAGTGACATTCTTTTTGTCTTATGAAGTCTTCAGAATCCAGTGTGTATTTTACACTTAAATCTCTGTTCAAGCTGGTCACATCCAAGAACTCCACAGTTTCCTGTGGCCGGCGGCCACCATCTCCCCAGTGCAGCGCTGAAGACAATCTCTGGGAAGACTTGAGTGCCCCCTAGCGGCAGGCCTACTTAACTCCACCCTTCGTGGCAATTTGGTCCAAATTCAGAAACAGATCCCTGCCTAGAACCCTCGATGTCTCCCTGCGGCCACCACATCATATCCATACCCCCAAGGTTGAGCTTTCAAGACCCCTCTCAATCTGGGTCCAGCTTACCCCTCTCCACAGGCAATTTCCACTCTTTCCCGCTAGCCTCACTGGACTTGCCCACCATTCACTCATCCATTGATTGATTCACTGAATGTTCACCGAAGACCCAGAGGTTACCCTGGCTCATGGGTATCTTCTGAGAGTCAGTGGTGTTTGAGCTTTCAGAACCAACAGTCTTCACTTAACCAATTGCCTCCTTGGGCATCAGTTTTCGAGTCTGATCCTAGTAGGATTATTGATTGTTTGTGTGGGTGCTCAATCACTCAGTCATGTCTGCCAGGCTCCTCTGTCCACGGAATTTTTCAGGCAAGAATATGGGAATGGGTTGCCATTTCCTCCTCCAGGGGATCTTCCTCATCCAGGGATTGAATCCATGTCTCTTTCATCTCCTGCACTGGCAGGTGGATTCTTTACCGGTAGTGCTGCCTGGGAAGCCTGGGTAGGATTACTGGGGAAACTCAGTATGATAACAAATGTAAAGGTCCTTGCACACAATAGGTGCTTAATAGATATTGACTGAACTAGTGCCATCCTCCAGGCTTGGGGGGCAGGGCAAGAAACTACAAGCAGAGATTCCAACAGCAGCTGGGGTTGGGGTGGATGTGACCACTGGGAGACAGGCGAGGCGAACACCAGAGCCCCAGAGAGGTGGGTGCAGATGGCAGGGCTGGGAGTGGGTACCCCTCTCCCACAAGACTAACCCATACCTGGCCCAGTGGCCCCAGTCTTTGCAGAACCCACTTACAATCACTCTTTGCATAAATGCTGCCAATGGCTCCCTGTTGATTTTTTTTAAATATTTTCAAAATTTTAAATGTTATGTTTAATTTAAATTTTTATTATCTCTTGTTTTTATTATTTATTTATTTGGCTGCATCAGGTCTTAGTTGAGGCACGTAGGATCTAGTTCCCCAACCAGGTATCGGTTCCAGGGCTCCCACACTGGGAGCATGGAGTCCTAGCCACTGGACTACCAAGGAAGTCCCTAAAATATTTTAAGAATTGTTTTGGGGCTTCCCTGGTGGTCTAGTGATTAAAAACCCACCTGCCAATTCAGAGGACTCGGGTTCGATCCCTTGTCCCGGAAAGATTCCACATGCCAAGAGGCAACTAAGCCCAAGCACCGCAAGCGGAGAGTAGCTCCTGCCTGCTGCAACTAGAGGAAGCTCTCTCTCCCAGAAGTAAGACCAAGCACAGCCAGAAAGAAAATAAACAAACAGACAAATAAATTAAACATTTAAAAATATTTTAATTATTTATTTGGCTGCACCAGGTCTTAGTTGCCGGATTCAGGATCTTTGTTGCGAAATGTAGGATCTTTGGTTGAGGCATGTGGGATCTGGTTCGCTGACCAGGGATTGAACCTGGGCCCTCTGTGTTGGGAGTATGGAGTCTTAGCCACTGGACCACCAGGGGAGTCCCTCCCAGATGATTTTAAATAGCAAGAAAATCCCCACAGATTGCCATTGCCTCACCTCTCACTCGTCATTCCCTTTGATCCCTGTGCTCCAGTCATGAAACTCACAAGGGCCTTTGCACATGGTGTTCCCTACCATCTGGGATTCTCCTCTCTCCCTTTCCTTCAGTTTTAATTCCTTATCTGGCCAATCTCTGTCTTGGAGAAGCCTCCCCTGACCTCCAGCCTAAGTCAGGCCCCTCCTTTCCCCAAGACTAACCACCACCAGAATGTGAGTCCCATGGATCTTGCTTTGTTTGCCACTGTGTTCCCCCCTTACCTAGAACGATGCCTGATATATATATAGCAGGCACTCAATAAATGCTAGAGTGAATAATATCCCCCAGACTCTGATACAAACAGCAGGAGGGCAGGGTCTGTTTCTGCATCTTTCCTGTTCCCCATGCCTAGTATACAGTAGGCAGTCAATAAATGGGTGACACTAGTGGTAAAGAACCCGCCTGCCAATGCAGGAGATGCAAGAGATGCAGGTTTCATCCCTGGGTTAAAATCCTTTGGAGGAGGGCATGGCAACCCACTCTGGTATTCTTGTCTGGGAAATGCCACAGACATGGCAGCCTGGTGGGCTGCAGTCCATAGGTCACACAGAGTTGGCACGACTGAAGCGACTTAGCACACACAGAAATGGAAGATGCCCTCAGGCCTGGGTCACTGGGCACCTGTGTCTTGGACCGGTACATTACTATCAGCTTGATCCTACTTGATTTTCCCAGGAAAATGGCTAACAGAGAGATTTTCCCTCCCATTTTGAAGATAAGGGAAGCAAAGTCCAGAGGTTGAGAGGCTGGGCTCCATATGTTGTTCATGCCTCTGGAGCTGATGTTTCTTCTCCATCGGGACAACTCACTGTGGCAGGCTACATAGAGTGTCCCAAAGATGCTCACATTCTAATTGCCAGGGCCTGTGAAAGATGGGAACATCTTTGCAGATGGGGTTAAGTTGAGGATATGGAGATGGGAGGATGCTCCTGCATTACTAGTGGAATCACGAGGGTCCTTAAAAGAGGGAGGCAGGAGGGTCAGAGAGAGAGAGATTAGAGGATGCTACACAGCTGGCTTTGAAGATGGAGGAAGGAGCCACGGTCCAGGGGATGAAGGTAGTTTCCAGAAGATGGAAAAGGCCAGGAAATGGACTCTCTCCATAGTCTCCGGAAGGATCGCAGTCCTGAGGGTGACTTGATGTCAGCCCAGTGAAAGCCATTTTGGATTCTGACCTCCAGAACGGAAAGATAGAAAACTGGTGTTTTTTTCAAGCCATAAAGTTTGTGATAACTTGTCACTGTGGCCATAGGAAGCTCATATACCCTGCATCCTGAGGGAAAGTTTCCAGCAGATCAGCAGGCAGAAGGCATCTGATGGCTGTAGCAAGACCACTGTCTCAAGTCCAAAGCTCTGCTTCAGACACAACCAGCCCTGTTGGTCCAGCTGTCTGTCTCCCAGTGGCCGGGTCTGCCCTCCCCCATGACAGACAGAGGACCATCACCTTCAGCAACATCAGAGATACAGGAAATGCAAGACTTGTGAAGTGAAATCACAATCAGTGATCGTTCGTCCTACAGCTGCTTCAACATCCAGACTTCTCTCCTTCAAGAGAGAAAATGAAAACCAAGAAAACAAAACAAATATGATGTCATGTTTCTGGAGCTGCCCTGGGGAACAGTGATGGTTGTGGAATCAGACTCACCCAGCCCCACCCATCCAAAGACAGAGGCCGAAGGTAGGGAAGGAATTCTGCTTGGGTGAGCTCAGCGATGAGACTGCGGCCTCCACGTTAAAAAAAAAAAAAAAAAAGTAAAATAGAGATAACATAAGATTTACCACCCTATTAGTAGATGCAAATGATCATATAGAGAAGCGATAAACAACAAGGTCTTCCCATATAGCACAGGGAATTATATTCAATGTCCTGTGATAAACCATCACGGAAAAGAATATGAAAAAGGATGTATACATAAGTACAATTGAATCACTTTGAGATACAGCAGAAATTAACACAACATTGTAAATCAACTATATTTCAATAAAATACATTTTAGAAATTACCATCCTAATAATTATTTAAATTAAAAAAATATTTTCCCACTTTTTTGAGGAGTAATTGATAGATAGAATTGCATTGGTTTAAAGTGGACAGTGTGGGGCTTCCCTGGTGGTTCAGTGGTAAAGGATCTGCCTGCCGATATGGGAGACATGGGTTTAATTCCTGACCCTGGAGGATCCCACATGCTGCAGATCAACTAAGCCCGTGCGCCACAACTACCAAGCCTGTGCTCTAGAGCTGCAGCTCCTGAGCCCACGTGCTGCGCCACTGAACCTGCACATCCTGCACAGCCTGTGCTCAGCGGCAAGAGGAGCCCCTGCAGAGAGAAGCTTGAGTGCCACAGCTAGAAAGTAGACTCCGCCCTCCACAAGTGGAGAAAAGAGACTGCACAGCAGCGAAGACCCAGCACAGCTGAGAAGAAAATAAATTCAAAAATAAAACTATGTGTAAAAAGTCTGTGCTCTAGAGCTGCAGCTCCTGAGCCCACGTGCTGCGCCACTGAACCTGCACATCCTGCACAGCCTGCAAGAGGACCCCCTGCAGAGAGAAGCTTGAGTGCCACAGCTAGAGAGTAGACTCCGCCCTCCACAAGTGGAGAAAAGAGACTGCACAGCAGCGAAGACCCAGCACAGCCGAGAAGAAAATAAATTCAAAAATAAAACTATGTATAAAAATCGGACAGCAATGAAAACAATTTTTTAAGTGGACAGTGTAATGATGTGATGTAAATATACATTGTGCAATTACTGCTTAAGCATTTTAAGTGTGCAATTATGTGCTATTAAGCACATTCACATTGTTGGGCAACCATCCCATCATCTATCTNCGGACAGCAATGAAAACAATTTTTTAAGTGGACAGTGTAATGATGTGATGTAAATATACATTGTGCAATTACTGCTTAAGCATTTTAAGTGTGCAATTATGTGCTATTAAGCACATTCACACTGTTGGGCAACCATCCCATCATCTATCTCTGGTACTTTCCCATCTCCCCAAACTGAAGCTCTGTCCCCATGAAACACTGACTCCCCATCCCTTCCCCCAGCCCCTGGACCCACCGTCTGCTTCCTGTCTCTGTGGATCTGACTCCTCTAGGGACCTCCTATGAGTAGGATCAGGCAGTATTTGTCTTTTGTATCTGGCTCTTTTTACTGAGCATCATGTCCTCAAGGTTCACCATGTTGTAGCAGGTGTCAGAATCTCCTCCCTTTTAAAGGCTGAATAATGTTCCATCAAATGAAGCTAAAGGGGGTGGGAGAAAAAGGAACCCTCCTACACTGTGGGTGAGAATGTAAATTGGAACAGCCACTGTGGAGAACAGTATGGAGTTTCAGTTAAAAAATTAAAGCTAGACCTACCATATGATCCAGCAATCCCACTCCTGGGCACATATTCTGACAAAACCCTAATTCAAAATGATACATGCACCCCAATATTTACCGCAGCACTGTTTATAATAGCCAAGACATGGAAGCAACCTAAATGTCTTCTGACAGATGATTGGATTAATAAGGTGTGGTGCATAGAGACAACAGAATACTACTCAGCCATAAAAAGAATGAGATAAAGCCATCAGGAGCAACATGGATGGACCTAAGTGAAGTAAGCCAGACAGTAAGGGAAATATTGTGTGACATTACTTATATGCAGAATCTAAAAAATAAGATACAAATGAACTTATTTGCAACCTAGAAATAGTTTCGCAGACATAGAAAATAGACTTATGGTTAACCAAAGGAGAAAGCAGAAGGATATAAATCAGGAGTTTGGGATTAACATGTACACACTGCTATATATATAAAATAGATAACCAATAGCAACCGACTGTATAGCGCAAGGAACTACACTCAAGGAATAACCTCTAATGGAAGAGAATGTACATTTGTGTATATATGCATATATATGCACGTATGACTGCATCACTGTGCTATACACAAGGCTAGCACAACATTGTAACTTAACTATGTTTCAATAAAATTGTTGAAAGATTATATATATATATACATATAATAGAACCACTGTACTGTACACCTGAAATGAACACAATAATGTAAACAAACTGTACTTCAATTCAGTATTGTGTGGCAGCTGGGATGGGAGGGGAGTTTGGGAAGAATGGGTACATGTATATTTATGTCTAGTCCCTTCCCTGTTCAACTAAACAGTCACAACATTGTTAATTGGCTACACCCCAATACAAAATTAAAAAAAATTTTTTAAGGTAAATAAATAAATTCAAGAGTGTTCCCTGGTGGTCCAGTGGCTAAGACTCCGCACCCCTAATTCAGGGGGTCCAGACTGAATCCCTGGTCAGGGAACTAGATTCCACATGTTGCAACTAAAGATCCTGTGGGCTGCAATTAAGGCTCAGTGAAGCCAAACAAATAAGGTAAAAATAAACTCTAGGTAAGTTTAAAAAATATAAAGTAGATTTTATCCCAGTCCCCCAAATAAATAAAAAGTAATAAAAATGATAATCATTAAGAGGTACTTCTTGGTTTACAAGTAAAACAAATGTTTACAAAGAGGAAAAAAGCAAGGACGAACAATGTATCTGGGGGCCAGCATTTGTGTTCATTGCTGAAGAACAAAGAATATATGTGTACGTATCAAAGACAAGGGTTTCTGCTGTCCCCTTCTGCTCAGCAGACTGAGGTATGCAGCTTTGTGATTCAAATCTGCCTGTGTTCTTTAGGGCTCTGGGGACGGGGTGAGTGACTTGGGGATTCTGTGCCTCCATTTCAGTTCAGTTCAGTTCAGTCGTTCAGTCATGTCCAACTCTTTGCGATGAATTGCAGCACACCAGGCCTCCCTGTCCATCACAAACTCCGGGAGTTCACTCAAATTCATATCCATCAAGTCGGTGATTCTATCCAGCCATCTCATCCTCTGTCGTCTCATTCTCCTCCTGCTCCCAATCCCTCCCAGCATCAGGGTCTTTTCCAATGAGTCAACTCTTCGCATGAGGTGGCCAAAGTATTGGAGTTTCAGCTTTAGCATCAGTCCTTCCAATGAACACCCAGGACTGATCTCCTTTACCCATCTGTATAATGGGGACAGAAGAGCCTGCCTCAGAGGTCTAATGTGAGAATGTGTAGAGGGGGCTGTTATTCCTGCAGAACCAGATGTGGAGGCCGACTGGGTCCAGCTGTTCCCTCCGCCCCTCCTAGCCTGCGCCTGACCTTCTCGGGGCCTTCCCAGGGAACTCCAGAACGCACCACTCCCCCGCCACCCCGCCACCCCGCCCCAACCCTGCCTCATTCCCAGGCATCCAGCCAAATTCCCGGGCCATGTGCTCCATCCTCCCTAAGCCCAGCTGCTTCCTGTGCTCAGACAAAGAGAGCTCTGTCCCCAGACTACCAGGCCACCCCCCACAGCACAGACTGCAGCGCCCCCGCCCCGCCATGTGTCTGTCTCCAGCCCTGGCCCTGTGCTCCTGGGCACACGCTGCCAGCCCTGTGTCCCTCCTTCCCTTAGACTCACATTACTGGCATCTATGAGTCTTCTAGGTCTGGACATGTACAGCTGAGTTCTGTCTGCAAGAGGGCAGTCCAGGACAGTACCGGAAGTCATGGGATTGGGGAGGGGGCGACGTGGGGAGAAAGAATAGAGCTGGAATGACTCAGACATTGCACAGTGACCCTCCAGTGTGGGGCACTCAGCGGAGCATGAATGCTGTGGCCATGTGACAGGGACAGGGGACAATGAACAGGAACAGGGGGTGATGCAGACAGTGTGAAGGCAACAGGTGCCCCTGAGGAGGCAGTGTGACAGCAACAGGTGCCAGCGTAAGAAGACAACACCCGAGGGCTTGGTGTGATGTTGGTTGGGCAGCCGCTTTACGGTGATAAGGCAAGGAGAGCGATGCACCAGCGAATGGTGACAAGAGAGAGACAACACAGGACCTTTGCCGTCTCCTTAGTCAGAGGACTAAGATGACCTTTCCCTGGGTCTGGGACATGCCCCCTTCACGAGAAAGATCGAACGACAAAATTTCAAGACACTGGCTCTCCATTCTCCCAGGCACCTTGCTGCAAGGTGGGGGCATAAGCACCCCCCACCACAGTCCTCCAGCCAAGTGACTTTGGCCCCAACTTTGACAGATGCTGGCATCAAAAGTGGGTCCCCCTTGAAGGATGGGGGAAAGGATGGATAATTAGGGAGTTTGAGACAGACATGTGCACACTGCCATTTTCAAAGTGGACAACCAGGAGTTCCCTGGTGGCTAAGACTCTGCTCTCCCAATGCAGCGGGTCAGGTTCGACCCCTGGTCAGGGAACTAGATCCCACATGCTGTGACAGAGATCAGAGATCCTGTGTGCCACAGCTAAGCCCCAGTGCAGCCAAATAAATA
>SJYX01004333.1:122505-146189 GCA_006410675.1 Oreotragus oreotragus
GTGGTCCTGGGGGAGGGGGGAGGGTCTCCAGACATGCTCTGAGCTCTGTAGGCTTGGAGGTCCTGGCTTCTGTTGGAGGTTGGTTGCACATTGCTTTGGAGAGAAAGGGTTTTGAAAGATGAATAAGAGTTCATCAGGTAAGGGAAGGGAACAATATGAGTAGAGGCTCGGGGTCAGGGAAAAAAAACCAAAACCTGGTGTGTTGGTATAGGGAGGCTGGGAAGGTGGCCACAACAGTAGTCCAGGACAGAGAGGTGGAGGCCTGTGCTGGGCCTGCTGGGATGGAAATGCAGAAGGCGATGGGGGAGGTGAAGCAGGTTGAGGCCAGCTACCACATCCATCTGCCCTGCAGACTATCGGACAGGGCCCTGCTTTGGTCGAGTGGGCCCTGAGGGGTGCCAGCACCAGCTGACAGGCCTCATCTGCACCAAGGCACTCTGCTGTGCCACTGTGGGCCGGGCCTGGGGCTTCCCATGTGAGTTCTGCCCAGCTCAGCCACACCCCTGCCGCCGGGGCTTCATCCCCAATATTAACACGGGGGCCTGCCAAGGTAAGTAGAGGGGACCACTGCATGAAGACAGAGGTCCTGGGAACCAGGGCTGAGTGGGAGCCCTTGGCAGCTTTGGTTTCCTCCTCTGACGGGCCTCTCATCCCCTTGCAGATGTGGATGAGTGCCAGGCTGTGCCAGGCCTGTGCCAGGGGGGCAGCTGTGTCAACACTGTGGGTTCCTTTGAGTGCCGCTGCCCCACTGGACACCGGCTCAGTGAGAACAGCGCCAAGTGTGAAGGTGGGTGACGGGGAGAGGTTCAAGTTGGGACCTCCTCTCTGTTCTGCTCTGAGCAGCTCATCTCCCCCTAAAGGGAGGAGGAGGAGGTGGGACAGGGCTGGTGGGTAACCCTGCCTGGCTCTGACCCAACATCGATCTGCACAGATGTGGATGAATGTCTCAGTGTGCCAGGCCTCTGCTCCGGGGGTGACTGCACCAACACAGTCGGGAGCTACGTGTGCACCTGTCCCCGTGGTTATGCCAGCAGCCTGGACGGCACTCGCTGCCTTGGTGAGCCAGGGCTCGGGGTAGGGTAGGGGGCTGAATGGGCAGATGCCAGGTGGTAGACAGACCCCTTGCTTATCTCTCTCTGCAACCTTCTGGCCCTAGGGCTTGTCTAGCCCTTCAATTTCTATGTCCTTCTGTGTTTTTGGACCCTGGTTTCCATCTCTTCAGAAATTCCGGCTCCTTACACTTTGGTCTTTGTGCTCTCTTGACCCCAGCCTGCAAGCCCCTCTAGCCCCCATCTCTAAGGCCTTTAGCTCTCTGGTCTCTTATGCTGGTCTCCTGGCTTCAGGGCATTCCCCTTCCCCCATGCCTCTCTACCCCCTGGACTCTATGTCCTTCTGGCTTACTGGCTGGTGGTCATTCTTGCCTTCCTGGCCTCTGTTTCTATGCCCGTCTGCCCCTCTAGCCCCCATCTCTATGCCCCTCTGGTTCTCTGTCCTCCATCCTCCATCTGTATGTCCTTCTGCCCATTGGCTTCACTGGCCCAGTCTCTGTATCCCTCTTTCCTCTCCTGAAGACTTTTAAAGAAGTACCCATCTTCCCCCACACCCTGTCTTTGAGATAACTGAGGCCCCGAGGGGGGAGGTTTGCTTGAGCCAAATCCATGTGTAGGAGAGATACTTACTCACACCCAGCTCCCCGGACCTCTCATCCTGCTGCCACCAGGGTGGAGGCCTCTGGTCTGTGCCTCTCCCTGGATACCCACCCTCCTGAAATCCCCCCACACCCCACCTGGCTGGGGCGGGGGGTCCTTGGGCTCTCTCTCCCCGTCCTGCTATCTTGATGAGCTGCTCATTAGACTTTAGAGGTGGCTGACAGGGCTAGCCAGAGACACTTGTGATGCGGTATGGGCAGAGCCTGGGTTTAGTGAGGCAAGGTGGGCTTGGCAGGTCTCCAGCGCCACCTGGGCCCCTCAGGCTGGATCTCTACCAGGCAGGACCAAGAATGTTGTGTTTGGTATTCTGCCAGTGTGCCGTGGCCAGTGCCAGACCTATTTTTTTCTCCACCTCTCAGGGCCATCTTAGCTGGCATGGTGACTAGCTCTGGGCATGTCCCCTGGACTATGGGGGCCTTTCCCAGCTACTAAATAGCAGAGCCTAGATTTGAATCAAGGTCAAGTGTCCTCTGAAAATGGGCTTGCAATTCAGTCCTGTGTTCCAAGTGACCCAGGGCAAGTTCCTTAACCTCTCTGCTTAGCCTCAGCTGCCTTATGTGTGAATTACTGGCAGTACTTACCCACTTTACCGTTCACTAACTCAGTCATGTCTGACTCTCTGCAGCCCCACAGACTGCAGCATACCAGGCTTCCCTGTCTTTCACTATCTCCTGGAGTTTGCTTCGACTCATGTCCATTGAGTTAGTGATGCCATCCAACCATCTCATCCCCTGTCAACCCCTTCTCCTCCTGCCCTCAATCTTTCCCAGCATCAGGATCTTTTCCAGTGAGTCAGCTCTTCGCCTCAGGTGGCCAAAGTATTGGAGCTTTGTCCTTCCAATCCAATGAATATCAGCATCAGTCCTTCCAATCAATATTCAGGGCTGATTTCCTTTAGGATTGACTGGTTTGATCTCCTTGCAGTCCAAGGGACTCTCAAGAATCTTCTCCAGCAGCACAGCTCAAAAGCATATGGAGAGGGTTACATATTTATGGAGTGATTCACCCAGGGGTGGAAGTAGGGGGTACTAAGTACACGTTCAGAAACACAGGGGAGCAGAGAAGTTGGGTTTGTGACCACTTAGCAGAGCCTGATCACAGTAGGTACTTAATACTTGCATTTTGTCTTCTCCTCCCTACTGGAGAGGCAGCTGCTTGGTCAGATCCCCTGGGGTTCGGGAACCTGGCTTCCCATCCCTCCTCACTCTCCAGGAGCTGTGTGACCTTGAACAAGTCTGATGACCTCTTCTTGCCTGGGCAGGCACAGCCGCGTTAGAGTGCCAGGGATGATGCTGGAGTTGCAGAGCCCTGACTCCTACTCACGCACCTGGGGAACCTTCCCACCCCCGCTGCCAGGTGCATGGGGGTGTGTCTGGGGAGGCAGAAATGCTAGCTGTTTTCTCAGCCTTGGGCAGCTCAGGGGTGGCAACAAGGGCCCTCCATGCTGGTTGGAGGGGTTTTTCCACTGTGCGCCACTGGCTAACATTTGTGGGTTTTCAAACCTTAAAATATGCCCTTTTAGAGTCAGAACCCGAGAAATCTGATCACCGAATAAAGCCATCAAGACATCACAGTGGAAGTGTGTCTGTGGTTTTCGCATCTGGGGAGCTTCTGCCCTGGTCTCCCCAGGGCCTGCAGCTGTCAGTCTGCCAGTCTGCTCCCCTGTTGCTCATTGCTCAGTTATGTCTGGTTCTTTGAGACCTGCTGGGCTGCAGCACGCCAGGTTTCCCTGTCCTTCACTGTCTCCCAGAGTTTGCTCAGACTCATGTCCGTTGAGTCGGTGAAGCATCCAACTGTCTCATCCTCTGTTGCTCCCTTCTGCCCCTGCTCTCAGCCTTTCCCAGCATTAGCGTCTTCTCCACCTGAACCAGTTCTTCCCATCAGGCGGCCAAAGTGTTGGAGCTTCGGCTTCAGCATCAGTCCTTTCAATGAATATTCAGGGCCGATTTCCTTTACGATTGACTGGTTTGATCTCCTTGCAGTCCAAGGGACCCTCAAGAGTCTTCTCCAGCACCACAGTTCAAAAACATCAATGCTTTGGCATTCAGCCTTCTTTGTGGTCCAGCTCTCACATCTATATATGACCACTGGAAAAACCATAGCCTTGACTAGATGGACCTTTGTTGGCAAAATAATGTCTCTGCTTTTTAATATGCTGTCTAAGTTGGTCATAGCTTTTCTTCCAAGGAGCAAGCATCTTTTAATTTCATGGCTGCAGTCACCATCTGCAGTGATTTTGGAGCCCAAGAAAATAAAGTCTCTCACTGTTTCCATTGTTTCCCCATCTATTTGCCATGAAGTGATGGGACCAGATGCCATGATCTTAGTTTTACTGAATGTTGAGTTTTAAGCCAGCTTTTTCACTCTCCTCTTTCACTTTCGTCAAGAGACTCTTTAGTTCCTCTTCACTTTCTGACATAAGGGTGGTGTCATCTGCATATCTGAGTTTATTGGTATTTCTCCTGGCAATCTTGATTACAGCTGGTGCTTCATCCAGCCCTGCATTTCACGTTATGTACTCTGCATATAATTTAAATAAACAGTAACAATATACAGCCTTGACATACTCCTTTCCCAGTTTGGAACCAGTCCGTTGTTCCATGTCTAGTTCTAACTGTTGCTATTTGACTTGCATACAGGTTTCTTTGGAGGCAGATCATTCCACAGTTTGTTGTGATCCACGCAAAGGCTTTGGCATAGTCAATGAAGCAGAAGTAGATGTTTTTCTGGAACTCTCTTGACTTTTCTATGATCCAGTGCTGTCTAGGTTCGTCATAGCTTTTGCTCCCCTGATCCCTCTTCAAATTAAAACCCTCTTGGGTTTCTGCAGAATGCCCAGGGCTGGCAAGCGAGACCACCCAGCTACAGATCCCAGCATCTCTGTTTGAACATCCAGCTTGACTTCCCATTGAGGCAACCCCCTGATCCTGGGGTCTTTCTTAGTGTGGTTGAATATCCCAGGGAGCTTACTAACAATGCCAGCGTTCGGCATGGGACACTATTGCTTGGCATGAGCCCAAACCTCCTTCTCTGGGGTAATTTGGAAATCTTGGTTTATTGCCTCTTGGTTTAAACTTGGTTTAATCCTCTCAGTGAGGATCAGCCACGTGCCAGATAGAGTGCACTCTGCAACACTCTTCTGATATGAGTGCCCTGAGCATCTCTGGTCCGTGGATGGTGAAACTGAGGTGCAGAGAGGCAAAGAGGTCTGTCCTGCATATGGTGCTGGTGGAGCTGGGATGTGAAGTCTGGTAACTGGTCCTCAGGGTTTCCCAGGTGACTCAGCAGTAAAGAATCTGCCTGCCTGTCAGTGCAGGAGATGCAGGTTCGATGCCTGGCTGGGAAGATCCCCTGGAGGAGGGAATGGCTAGCACTCCAGTATTGTAGCCTGGAGAATCCCAAGGATAGAGGAGCCTGGTGGGCTACAGTCCATGGGGTCGCAAAAGAGTCAGACACGACTGAACAGCGGCTGAGCACACGTGAACGGCCCTCCCTACCCCTCCCACCCCGCCCCCTGCTGCAGACCACCGCGCTGGCACTTGCTTCTCGGTGCTGATTGCAGGCCGCTGTACTGGAGACCTCTTGGGCCACTACACCCACAGGCAGTGCTGCTGTGACAAGGGCAGGTGCTGGGCGGCTGGCCCAGCCCCTGAGCGGTGTCCTCCACGGGGCTCGGGTGAGTGGCTGGGGGTACCTCCCACCTTCCTCTACCCCAGAGCTCAGCCTGCAGGTTGGGGACCCGGGGGTACAGCCGAGGCTTAACTTCCAACCCCACTCCCTTGCAGATGAGTTCCAGCGACTGTGTGCCCCAGGGCCCCCGCTCCTGCCTTCCTATCCAGGCCCCTTCCCCAGCCTCCCCGGCTTCGGATCCACTGGTGGTGTGGGTCCTGGCCCAGGGCTGGCACGGCACAACCCCCACGGCTCCAATGGTCGTCGGGTTCCCAGCCTGGGCCTTGGAGATGCCAGCATTGGTGAGGACTTGGGAGGAGGGGTCCAAGACCCCTCCAGTGAAAAGAGGATCCAGGCCTCAGGGTCTGGACTGGGCTTTGGAGTGGGGGTCGTGGCCTGGGCAGTGGAGATGGGAGTACTGACAGTGGTCTGGGGGTTGGGCAGATTGGAGATCCCAGCCTCCAAGGCCAAGTTTGAGCTTTGGGTGAGGGTCTAGGGCTGGAATTGGAGAAGGAAATGGTAACCCGCTCCAGTATTCTCTCCTGGAGAATCCCTTGGACAGAGGAACCTGGCGGGCTACAGTCCAGGGAGTCGCACAGGGTCAGAGATGACTGAAATGATTTGGCATGCACACTAGGGCTGGAATGGGGGTCCGGGGTCTCAGGCAAGTGGAGGGTCTGAATTTAGGGCAGGACGCTGGGCTATAGTGGGAGAGCCTGGCCATAAGGGCTCTGAGTGTGTGTCTGAACCCAGAGATGAGGCCCAGACCCAGGGGCCCAGCCCTCAGTCAGGCACTCGCCCCCCTCTGTCGGCCCCACCCGCAGGCACAGCCACACTGAACCAGACCATCGACATCTGCCGACACTTCACCAACCTGTGTCTCAACGGCCGCTGCCTGCCGACCCCTTCCAGCTACCGCTGCGAGTGTAACGTGGGCTACACGCAGGACGTCCGGGGGGAGTGCATTGGTGAGCGGTCGCTGGGCTGGGGGTGGGGGCGCGTCCTGCCAGACTCGGGCTCAGAGTCCTCCGCCCACAGATGTGGATGAATGTGCCAGCAGCCCCTGCCACCACGGAGACTGCATCAACACCCCCGGCTCCTACCGCTGTCGGTGTCACGAGGGTTTTCAGGCGACGCTCACCAAGCAGGCGTGCCTGGGTATGGCCATCCCTGGGAAGTGGGGGTGCCAGGGGCCTGCCTGGTGGAGCCTGAATTGGAGTCTGGGGGTGCCTGGGAGGACGCCTGCTGACCACCCGCCTGCCTTGCCCCCCACCCCCCAGACATAGATGAATGCTGTCTCTTATACACATCTAGATGTGTATAAGAGACAGGCTCTGAGCAGCTCATCTCCCCCTAAAGGGAGGAGGAGGAGGTGGGACAGGGCTGGTGGGTAACCCTGCCTGGCTCTGACCCAACATCGATCTGCACAGATGTGGATGAATGTCTCAGTGTGCCAGGCCTCTGCTCCGGGGGTGACTGCACCAACACAGTCGGGAGCTACGTGTGCACCTGTCCCCGTGGTTATGCCAGCAGCCTGGACGGCACTCGCTGCCTTGGTGAGCCAGGGCTCGGGGTAGGGTAGGGGGCTGAATGGGCAGATGCCAGGTGGTAGACAGACCCCTTGCTTATCTCTCTCTGCAACCTTCNGAGGGGCTTCTGGGCCCCAGTAGCTGCCTTTTGGCGCCTCCTTACCTCTTTTAAAAAGAAAAGTATTTATTAATTTATCTGGCTGCACCAGGTCTTAGCTGTGGCATGCAGGATCGTTAGCTGTGGCATTTGAACTCTTAGCTGAGGCATGTGGGATCAGTTCTCTGACCAGGGATCGAGCCCAGGACCCCTGCATTGGGAGCTTGGAGTCTTAGGGACCACCGAGGGAGTCCCTACCTTGCTTCTCGCATCTTGCCACCCCTGCTCCATCACTCCATCCTTTCTGTGGGTGGATCCTCTGCTCCCCTTCCTGAGCCCAGCCAGCCCATCTGAGAGCCTTCTTGTGGTCTGTCCACTCTCTACCCGTGCCTTCATTCTCCCCTTCTCCTAGGAAGAGGCCTCTGGGGTAAGACTGTGCTGTCTGCTTCTGCCCCTGACACAGCCCCTCATCTGCCTCCAAGAGAGGTGGGTCAGGACCATGGAGAGCTCCTTGGTCTCAGATTCCCTGTGGGGGTGCCCACAGCTTGTGGGGGCCACTAGGGACCCCCTTTGTCTTCTTCTGCCACCCTGTCTGAGACCTGCCTTAATCTTCCCTCACTGGGAAAGATTTTTTTTCTTTCTGTATTCATTCTTTTTTTTAAATTTTTTTTATTGAAGTATAATTGCTTTACTGAATTGTGTTATTTTTTTGCAGAGTGTTTACTTTTTATTATTAGATAGATTTAGAAAGTTGATGATCAAATTAGCTGTTTTCTTAGCATTAATGTGAAGTACAATAATTTATTTCCATGCATAAATCATTATTTTTATTTACATTGTTTTTTATTAGTTTGATATCACCTACAGAAATTAATTTTTTAATTTATTTTTAATGAGTCTTCATCGCTGTGCTGAATCTTCATCGCTGGGCCCAGGCTTTCTCTAGCTGCAATGAGCAGGGACTGCTCTAGTTGCTCTGCATGCGCTTCTCATTTCAGTGGCTTCTCCTGTGCTCTCTCTGTGGAGCACAGGCCCTGGGGCGCACAGGCTTCTGTAGTTCCAGCACATCGGCTCAGTAGTCGTGGCTCCCAGGCTCTAGGGCACAGGCTCAGCAGTTGTGGGGCACGGCCTTAGCTGCTCCACGGCATGTGGGATCTTCCTGGACCAGGAATTGAACCTGTGTCTCCGGCATTGGCAGGCAGATTCTTCACCACTGAGCCACCAGGGAAACCCTGTGCTGAAATTAATTTTGATTAATTCTAATGATTAATTCATTGTTTCACATTTTACCATCAGGTCTTTAATGTTGCCTTCAGATCTCTGCTGCTCTGCATAGTCTGTAACCAGTAAGAGTTGATGAAATCGTTAGTTTGGTTTTTTTTTCTCTTGGTACATATAAACTTTTAAATTAATTTTTAAAATTAAAGTATAGGTGATTTACAGTGTTGTTAGTTTCAGATGTACAGCAAAGTTTCAGATTCTTTTTCTTTATAGGCTATAAAATACTGAGCATAGTTGCTTGTGCATTCATTCATTTTTAAAAACCCTTTTAGCGTCTTTATAGCTATATAATTCTCATACCATAAAAGTAGCCTCTTTTATGGTACATTTCAGTGGCTTTTAGTACAAGCATGACCTCAGTCTAAGTTTAGAACCTCTTCATCACCTCCTCTGCATTAGCAGTCATTCCAGAATCATCTATCCTCCTTCCCCGCCCCCACCACCCCCCACCCCTCAGCAGGAGACTAGTTTACTTTCTGTCCCCATGGACTTGCCTGTTCTGGGCATTCTGTATAAATGGAATCACACACTCTGTGACCTTTTGTGACTGGCTTCCTTCACTGATGCACCACATTTTCAGGATCTGTCCATGTGGTAGCACATGTCAGAATGTCATTCCTTTTTATTGTCAAATGCCATTCCATTATATGAGCAGACAACATTTTGTTTCTACCGGAATCAGTTGGTGCCTATTCGAGTTGTTTCCACTTTTGCTGTTATGGATAATGCCGCTGTGGAAGTTCACCCACACGTTTAAGTGTGGACCTTTTATGTATTCATTATGTTTTTTCCCTCCCTATCTCCGTTCCTCCCTCCCTTTCTTCCTTCTTCTTGCTTCAGTCCTTTTTTATTTAACACTGTACTTTGTAAACAAATCATATCTGCACTGCACCGACTGCCTTCTTTTAAATTAAACTATTTTTTAAGGGTTTTTGGAAAAAAATATTTATTTATTTGGCTGCATCAGGTCTCAGTTGTGTTGCATGGGATTTTCCTTGTGGCATGCGGGATCTTTCGATGCTGCAGACAGGCTCCTGGCTCTGGTGCTTGGGCCTCTCTCTAGCTGTGGGATGTGGGCTCCAGAGCACGCAGGCTCAGTAGTTGTGGCACTCCAGCTTGGTTGCCCCACCGCAAGTGGGATTCGAGTTCCCTGATCAGGGTCTAACCAGAGTCCCTGGCATTGGAAGGTGGATTCTTAACCACTAGACCACCAGGGAAGTCCCTAGACTATTTTCTTATTAGCTGATGTTTTTTGCCCTTTCCTTTTTAAATGCAGGTGTGATTCACACAAGATAAATTTAACCATTTAAAAGTGAAAATCTCAGTGATTCCCAATGTTGTGCAACCACCTTTCTTTCTTTCTTTCTTTCTTTTTTTTTGCAGGAAGATAAACATAGCATTTTGAAAGGTTTTTAAAAATAACATTTATTTCTTAAAAGTTAACACTTGCATAATGGGAAGCCAAAAAACGCAAGCAAAAAACTAAAGTCATCCATTAACACAAGCAGTTTACTGTTTGATGTGTCCTTCTAGGCCTCATTTGTGTATTTACACAACTAAGCATCTATTTTTATGTAATAAAGATCATACAGTTATGTATTAATAACAAATATCATGATGTGTGAAACAGCATTTTTAAGTGAACGATTTGGCGGCATTTAGGATATTTCCAGTGTCATGCAACCACCATCTCATTTATGCAATTCTTTTTTGCATTTTTAAGAATTATGGCACAATTACACAGCGTAAAATTGACCATTTAAACTCTTTTTTTCCATTATAGTTGATTGTAAAATATTGACTATGTTCCCCGTGCTATACAGTAGGACCTTGTTTATCTATTTTATGTATAGTCATTTGTATCTTACCCTTTTTAAAGGAACAGTTTGGTGGCATTTTTGTACATTTGTAATTTCGTGCAACCATTACCTAATTTTTTCAATGTTTTTTTGCCTTTTTTATCATGGCGAAATATCCATCACTTTTTTATTCTTTTGGGTGCTCTAGGTTTTCACTGCTGCTCACAGGCTTTCTCTAGCTGTGGCACATGAGCTTCTCATTGCAGAGCATAGGCTGTAGGCACTCAGGCTTCAGTAGTTATGGCGCATGTGCTTGGCTGCCCCTTGGCACGTGGGATCTTCCTGGACCAGGGATAGAACCTGAGTTCCCTGCATTGGCAGGCGGATTCTTTACCACTGACCCACCAGGGAAGTCCCTACATAACACGTTCATCATCTTAACCATTTTTAAATGAACAATTTGGAGGCATTTAGTGAGATGTTGTGCAGTCACCACCTGACTTATTTAAAGGACTTTGAACAACCATTCATGGAGCACCTACGTGTGCCAGGATGGAAGATGCAGATATGAGCTAGTAGTCCCAGTTGGCCCCACGGGAGTTCACAGTCCTGCAACCTAATACCCATGCCAAACTAGTCTCTGACAGCCACGTCTCATCCCATCGGGCTCCCACAGCCCTGGGAGCAGTCCCTGGGAACATGAGGGCCGGGCTGGTCTACCTGGCAGGACTGGCCCAATGAAAGGGTGGGTGCCAGGACCCTGCTGGGACCCAGCCTCTCCTGGTGTCCCCAGACCACAACGAGTGTGCAGCCACCACCATGTGTGCCAACGGAGTGTGCCTGAATGAGGACGGTAGCTTCACGTGTCTCTGCAACCCCGGCTTCCTGCTGGCACCTGGTGGCCGCCACTGTGTGGGTGAGAAACTGCAGGCTGGACCATAGGGGAACCCGTGGGGATGGGGAAGAAGAGGAGAGGGGGGTGGCAAGGGCGGNATGGAGATGGAGGGCATCTTCAACCACAAAGGTAGGCGTTTGTGGGCAACCGTGACGTCCTCCCGGAAATGACAGCAGGGCTTGCGTCCGCACTTCCTGCATCCCTGTAAGGGGTGCCTGTCTCTTATACACATCTAGATGTGTATAAGAGACAGGGCTGGGACCCGTCGCAGTGCCCCCCCCACGACCCCTGCAGACGTCGATGAGTGCCAGACGCCGGGCATCTGCATGAATGGTCACTGCACCAACAGTGAGGGCTCCTTCCACTGCCACTGCCTCGGGGGGCTCGTGGTGGGTGCTGACGGTCGGGTGTGCGTGGACACCCATGTGCACAGCACGTGCTACGGGACCCTCGACCAGGGCTCCTGTGCCCGCCCCTTCCCTGGTGCCGTCACCAAATCTGAGTGCTGCTGTGCAAGCCCGGCCCATGGGTTTGGGGAGCCCTGCCAGCCGTGTCCCTCCAAGAACTCTGGTGAGAGCCTCAGCTGTCCCGCCCCCATGCACTTTCCATGGCCCCGCTTTCTTTTAGTCCTTGCTTGTGGTTTATAACTGCGGGGGGAAGGAGGGGACAGTTGGAGGGGGGGCTTGGCTCCCATGGGGTGGAGTGGATGTCTCTCCCCCGAGAAGAGACAGAAGGAAAACTGTTCTTCCCACTGGAGCAGGCATCTTAGTCCTAGACCCTTGCCCAGCCCCAAGGGGCCACGTCTTGGGCATGGCTTGGCTTCAGCAGTGGCCAATGACCACCCTTCTCTCCCTGTTCTTGGCACCGCAGCTGAGTTCCAGGCCCTATGCAGCAGCGGTCTTGGAATCACCACGGATGGCAGAGGTGAGTGGGGTGGGGCTGGGACTGTGGGGCAGGGACGTGGTTGGGAACCTGGTCAGGTTACTGGGTTCCACAAAGTATCACAGGCTGAGGGGTTCATTCTCCCATAGCTCTGGAGGCTAAATGTCCCAGATCAGTGTAACCAAGGGTGGCCTCTTCAGAGGTTGTGAGGAAGAGTCTGTCTCACACCTCTCTCAGCTTCTGGCACTTAGCTGTTAATCCTTGCCTGGTCGAAGCATCTCCCTGATCTCTGCCTTCATCCTTTTTTTTTTTAAAATTTACAATGTTTCTGGTGTACAGCAAAGTGATTCAGGCACTATATATAGATTATATATATATATATATATATATTTAGTATATATATATATTTTAGTACATGTATATACATACAGTTTTCAGATTTTTTGCCTTTATAGGTTATTATACAATACTGAGTTTAATTCCCATGCTATACAGCAGGCCCTTGTCTGTTTTCTGTTTTATAGAGGGTAATGTATATATGTTAGGGACTTCTTCCCAGGTGGATCAGTGGTAAGGAATCAGTGCAGGAGTCAGGAGATGTGGGTTTGATCCCTGTGTTGGGAAGATCCCCTGGAGCAGGGCATGGCAACCCACTCCAGTATTCATGCCTGGAGAATCCCATGGACAGAGGAGCCTGGAGGGCTACAGTCCATGGGGTCGCAGAGTCAGACACTACTGAAGTGACTGAGCACGCCTGTAGGCACGTATATATGTTAATCCCAAACTCCTCTGCCTTGCTCTCAACACAGGGTTCGCCCTGTGTGTCTATGCCCAGACCTCCACTTTTATAAGGATACAGTCATATTAGAATGGACTGTATGTCCATCTCCAAATAAAGTCACGTGCTGAGGTGATCCTGGGGATGAAGACACCATCCTTTCCTGTTACAGCCTTCCTGCCTGAGCAACAAATAAAAGGATTTAGGATACAGCCAGGTTTCCCATCCAGCACTGGGCCATGGGGGCAGGACAGATGTCCAGCACCCCTCCCTCAGTTAAAGGGACAGGTTCTGGAGCCAAATGCCTGGGTTTAAATCCCAGCCAGCATTCTTTTTTTTTTTTTCATTTTTGACATATGGGGCTGCCTATTCCCTCCCACCTTGGGCTGTGCCATGAGGCTTAGGGGATCTCAGTTCCCCAACCAGGAATTGAACCCACGCCATGGCAGTGAAAGTACTGATGCCTAGACCACCAGGGAACTCTCCAGGCCCTACTGTTTACTGATTGAATACTGACCCAGTTACTCCCCATCTCTGCACCTCCTTTTCTGTAAAGTGGATATACTAGTAGGTTCCATTTCAGGGATGTTGTGAGGAGCAAATGAGTTAAAATACTCAGCACAAAACCATAAGCATCTTATAACATTAGTGATTATGATGGCACTTTAAAAGAAATTATGTTGCTGATGTAATAATGTCTGTTCCATGAGTTCCACACTGGGGACAGTTTTGCCACTTCCCAGGTGCCATTTGGCAATGTCTGGACAAATACTGGGGAGGGCGCTCTTGGCATCTCATGGGTAGACGCTGGAAATGTTGCTCAACATCTTACATTGCACGAGTTCCCCCCTCCCCCTGCACAAAGCAAAGAATGATCCGGCTCCAAATATCCATGGTGTTGAGAAACCCTGGTTTCCAGGGGAAGGAGGCAGGGTCTAGGTGGAGCTCTGTCCCTGGAGGACCTGGCTTCTGGAGCCTCCAGGGAGCCAGGGCAGCTGCTGATGCCATCTTCCTGCTGCAGACATCAACGAGTGTGCCCTTGAGCCTGACCTCTGTGCCAACGGCGTGTGTGAGAACCTGCGGGGCAGCTACCGCTGCGTCTGCAACCTGGGCTACGAGGCAGTCGCGGATGGCAGGGAATGCACTGGTGAGCGTGCCGGGCGAGAGGACGGGCGGAGGGGGTGCCGCCCCCACTGCACACCCCTCACCCCACCCTCCGGCCCCATCCCCGCCTTGCAGATGTGGATGAGTGCGCCCTCAACAGCCTCCTGTGTGACAACGGGCGGTGCAGGAACAGCCCGGGCAGCTATAGCTGCTCCTGCCCCCGGGGCTTCAGCTTCCGGCCAGACACGGAGACCTGCGAAGGTACAGGGTCCTGGGGGGCACACAGACACGCGCACACACACAAGTCCTTGTGCACACTGCATGCTGTGGGTACACATCGCGCGCGCGCACACACACACACAGTTAAGCACAAGCCTCCGGAGGACTGCCCCCTCCCCAACCACAACCAGGTCTCCTCCCCCTCCGGGTTTTCCTCCTGCCTCTCACTCTCGGCCTCTCTTGTGCCATGACTGACCCTTGCAGGGCCACCGTTCCCCACCGTGCCTGTCCCTGTACACATTCACCCGTGCGGGCTCCCAGGATCCTGCGTGTCGGCGTGCACGCGCAGGTGCACTGCACAATTTAATGCAAATACGCGCCCCTCTGCGCCCGCCCAGTCCGTTCCCTCGCCTTCGGACCGCATGCGCCCCCTGCTGTTGGACTTTGGCAGCGGCGGAGGGGAGAGGCCTCAGGTCGCGTGCGGCTCCAGTTCCTGCAGCTCAGGTATCTGACCCGGGCGGTGGCGGGTTGTCTTTGTAGACATCGACGAGTGCCTGTCCAACCCGTGTGTGAATGGCGTGTGCCGCAACCTGGCCGGCTCCTACTCCTGTGAGTGCGCCCCTGGCAGCCGCCTGGGACCTTCTGGTACCATGTGCCTAGGTGAGAGGCCCCACGGAGCAGCGGGGACCCCGACGCCCGCCCAGGGGAAGTGGGTCTCTGCGGGTTAGTGTGCAGGTGTGGGCCTGCCAAATGACACAGCCAGCCCCTTCCCGCAGACAGCACCAAAGGCACCTGCTGGCTGAAGGTCCAGGAGGGCCGCTGCGAGGCGAACCTGCACGGAGCCGCCCTGCGCTCCGAGTGCTGCGCCACGCTCGGCGCTGCCTGGGGGAGCCCCTGCGAACGCTGTGACATGGGTAATGCCCTGGGGGGCGGCTCTGGGGGCTCCCTGGCCATTGAGAGAACCGTTTTGGGCGGGGGACAGGTCCCCTGGATCCGGGGGGAGAGAATGACTCCTCTCCCCAATCACAGACCCCGCCCTGTCTCTTATACACATCTAGATGTGTATAAGAGACAGGGGTACACATGTGCTGCCAGATGCATGTATACCTGCACTCACCCACACAGACGTGCTCAAAGCCATACAGTATTCATAGTTTCAGTTACCCTCTTAGGTACACACTCACAGTGCCCACATTCACACTTATTCTCACCAATGCGAAGAGCTGCCTCATTGGAAAATACCCTGATGCTGGGAAAGACTGAGGGCCTGAAGAGGAGGGGCAACACAGGACGAGATGACTGGACGGCATCACTGACTCCGTGGACATGAGTCTGAGCAAACTCCAGGAGATGGTGAAGGGCAGGGAAGCCTGGTGTGCTGCAGTCCATGGGGCCACAAGGAGTCAGACACGACTAAGTGACTGAACAATTCTTGCTCTTTACACATACGCTCATAACCAGAGTTACACCCTCAAAGGCACACCCTTATGCAGACACTCTGACATCACACACTTGATGATCACTTGATTACACACACCAGTACTCACACAAAACAGATTCACACACCCATATTCACACTCATAGAGTCACAGTCCCACACATCATTCACTCTCATGTGCACACTCTCAAAGACACGTGTGTGTCCACAGTTTTACCCTTTTGCACACTTAGGCTCACAGCTACACACACTAATATGTGCAGATACTACATACCCACACAGTTGTGCATTCACTTATATATACTCACACACAGGAATATGTGCCCACCCGCCCTCACACACACCTTGTTGCAATGACCTTGTCCATTACAGACCCCTGGGCACTCACAGATACCTGCAAGAGCCGCGCGCGCGCGCACACACACACAGTTAAGCACAAGCCTCCGGAGGACTGCCCCCTCCCCAACCACAACCAGGTCTCCTCCCCCTCCGGGTTTTCCTCCTGCCTCTCACTCTCGGCCTCTCTTGTGCCATGACTGACCCTTGCAGGGCCACCGTTCCCCACCGTGCCTGTCCCTGTACACATTCACCCGTGCGGGCTCCCAGGATCCTGCGTGTCGGCGTGCACGCGCAGGTGCACTGCACAATTTAATGCAAATACGCGCCCCTCTGCGCCCGCCCAGTCCGTTCCCTCGCCTTCGGACCGCATGCGCCCCCTGCTGTTGGACTTTGGCAGCGGCGGAGGGGAGAGGCCTCAGGTCGCGTGCGGCTCCAGTTCCTGCAGCTCAGGTATCTGACCCGGGCGGTGGCGGGTTGTCTTTGTAGACATCGACGAGTGCCTGTCCAACCCGTGTGTGAATGGCGTGTGCCGCAACCTGGCCGGCTCCTACTCCTGTGAGTGCGCCCCTGGCAGCCGCCTGGGACCTTCTGGTACCATGTGCCTAGGTGAGAGGCCCCACGGAGCAGCGGGGACCCCGACGCCCGCCCAGGGGAAGTGGGTCTCTGCGGGTTAGTGTGCAGGTGTGGGCCTGCCAAATGACACAGCCAGCCCCTTCCCGCAGACAGCACCAAAGGCACCTGCTGGCTGAAGGTCCAGGAGGGCCGCTGCGAGGCGAACCTGCACGGAGCCGCCCTGCGCTCCGAGTGCTGCGCCACGCTCGGCGCTGCCTGGGGGAGCCCCTGCGAACGCTGTGACATGGGTAATGCCCTGGGGGGCGGCTCTGGGGGCTCCCTGGCCATTGAGAGAACCGTTTTGGGCGGGGGACAGGTCCCCTGAATCCGGGGGGAGAGAATGACTCCTCTCCCCAATCACAGACCCCGCCTGTGCCCGAGGCTTCGCCCGCGTGAAGGGGCTCAGCTGCGAAGGTAACCCCCCACCCTGTGCACTTCACCGCCACTCCCCCACCACCACCTCCAGGAGCAGGCAAGTGTCATGGTGGCTGCCTAAGGCCCTCTCTGAAGTCTTTGGAGATCTCCCTCCTTGGTATCCGCGTCTTTCCCACAATCCCCCAGCCCAGGAGGCTGGCACTGCCTCTTCCCGCCTCCCCAAGAACCACGTGGTGTCCTGAGCCCCTGGGGAGCCAGCTCTCGCTTCTCTTTGCTTGCTGCTCCCTAGATGTGAATGAGTGTGAGGTCTTCCCTGGCGTGTGTCCCAACGGGCGCTGCATCAACACCGCGGGCTCCTTCCGCTGCGAGTGTCCAGAGGGCCTGATCCTGGACATCTCCGGCCGGCTGTGCATAGGTGAGTGTGGGCCTGCAGGGTCTTGTGCAGGGCCGCCTGCCCTTCCTTCACTGCCTCCACTCCCAACAGCTGGAGGCCCTTCCTAGGGACAGATGGGATCTTGGGTGTCCTCTTGGACTCTGCCCACCCCCTTGCTAATGTGTCTCCAAAGACATTTGTTTTTTTGGAGGGGTTGGATCCCCTTAATCAACTGCCCTTTTAATGAAGCTCACTGCAGATCGTACAATCTCGTGGAATGTTACCTGCTACTTGGGTATATACTTTCTTGCTGCCAAACAAGGTTTACAGGAGGTGGATTTGAGCACGAGGTGCCTGCCTCTATCATGAGTGGTAATTCATGCCTGCAGCCCGTCCTCAGCATCCAGGGCTCAAACCTTCACCCTGAATGGCTCGCCCTCAGGCTCAAAGGCTCTGAGATATTTTTCCCCTCAAGGAGGGCTTCTTGCTTTACACCATCAACATNGGATTTGAGCACGAGGTGCCTGCCTCTATCATGAGTGGTAATTCATGCCTGCAGCCCTTCCTCAGCATCCAGGGCTCAAACCTTCACCCTGAATGGCTCGCCCTCAGGCTCAAAGGCTCTGAGATATTTTTCCCCTCAAGGAGGGCTTCTTGCTTTACACCATCAACATCTTGAACAGGACATTTCTTGGCCAAAAGCATCCGCCAGCCAGCAGGCAGGGCTCTGCAGTCTATCAGTTTTTCCTCCCATAGTAACATTAACCCATTAGTGACCTCTTCGGTGGCACCATGGAGCCTGGTCAACAGAAGGCAGATGGGCCCTGATGACTCTTATCAACTTCGATTTCCTTCTAAACTGAGCTTCAGGTGTGCATCAGGTTTTCTTGCTGATCCCAAACTGTGAGCAAGGAAAGAAAGTATAGACGAGTAAAGAAAAAATAAAAATATTGCTGACTTCACAGCCAGGTGAAATGCTGTCTGAGCAGCCCTGGACCCAGGCTTTGGGTGCCCAGGAACTTTTAAGAAGGATCCCTGTGTGTCATGGCCCTTCTGTCTATCTGTATTTTTCCTAAAGATTCTGTAACAGGGTCTCATTCTCAAATGGATCCACTTAAATGCATGTTCCTTTTGCAAGGAGTGAAAAATTGTCCTAGTCTAAGGATCAGCCAGTTGTTTCTGCAAAGGGCCAGAGAGTAAACATTTTCAGCTTTAGGGGCCTCAGAATCTGTTGCAGCTACTCAGCTCTACCGTGTAGGACAGAAATAAAGGAATGTGACTGTATGTCAATAAAACTTTATTTACAAAAACTGCAGGCAGCTGGCACCCTGGGCCGTAGTTAACCAGCCCCAGTCGTAGACCATCGTGTCTGGTATTGAGGAAGCCTTATCCATGGCCAGATTATTCTGCTCTGCTCAGTCGCTTCAGTCGTGTCCGACTCTGTGTGACCCCAGAGACGGCAACCCACCAGGCTCCCCCGTCCCTGGGATTCTCCAGGCAAGAACGCTGGAGTGGGTTGCCATTTCCTTCTCCAAGATTATTCTGGGGAGGTTTTAAAAATTAAACACACACACTCTGGAGCCAGGTGGCTTGGTCTGAATCTATCTCTCCCTCTTACTGTGTGTGGCCTCAGGCCAGCTACCTAACCCGTCTCTGCCTCAGTTTTCTTGCCTGTAAAATGAGCATGATGATAGCCATTTTCCTCTTGGTGTTATTTTAAAGACTAAATGGGTTGATGAGCTTAGAACAGTGCCCAGCACATAGCAAGCACCTAGCAGTGCAAGTTATTATTAAAATGTAACTTTGGGGGACTGCCCTGGTGGTCTAGTGGTTAAGACTTTGCCTTCCAATCCAGGGGGTACAGGTTCCTTTACTGGTCCGGGAGCTAAGACCCCACATGCCTCTCGGCCAAAAAACCAAAACATGGAACAGAAACAATATTGTTACAAATTCAATAAAGACCTTAAAAATGGTCCACATCAAAAAAAAATCTTAAAAAAATTTTTGTTTTAAAAAAATGTAACTGTTGGGTTATACCCTTATTCCAGTGTAACTGTTGGGAATTCCCTGTGGTCCAGTGGTTAAGACTCAGCTGTTTTAACTGCTAATGCCCTGGGTGTGATCCCTGGTCAGGGACCTAAGATCCCACAAGCCCCACAGTGTGGGAAAAAAAAAAAAAAAAAGTCACTTGGAGGACATGGAGTGTCAGCTGAGGAATTCAGTCTCCCCACTGGGGAGGACGTTTCGGATGACACTGCCTGTCCTGGCAGCCAGAGTGTGGCAGGGGTGGGACTGGTGACCACTCCTCCTTGCAGACATGCGCCTGGAGCTTTGTTTCCTGCGTTGGGAGGAGGACGAGTGTGGGGCTGCCCTGCTGGGCAAGTACCGAATGGACGTCTGCTGCTGTACCGTGGGGGCTGCATGGGGCACTGCATGCGAGGCGTGCCCTGAGCCCGAGTCCCTGGCTTTCACCAGCCTGTGTCCCCGGGGGCTGGGCTTTGCCAGCCGGGACTTCCTGTCAGGCCGTCCCTTCTATAAAGGTGCGCTTGGGCTTGGGGAGCCTGGATGGAGGATGGGAAGCGGGCGGAACATGGGCAGAGGCCTGGAGGTGGGAAGCAGGTTTGGGAGAGACCAAATTTCTGTGATCAGGGGGGTGAGCGCTCAGGAGGCAGGGGACTCAGGGACATGGAGTAGTGTGACGGTTTGTACCCCTGTGCTGCAGATGTGAACGAGTGCAAAGCCTTCCCTGGGCTGTGCGCCCATGGCACGTGCCGTAACACTGTGGGCAGCTTCCGCTGCTCCTGTGCAGGGGGCTTTGCCCTGGATGCCCAGGAAAGGAACTGCACAGGTATGTACCTGCCTCTGCCTCCTTGGCAGGTGCCTGCAGGGACAGGGGGCCACAAACTAGAGGTGCCTAAAAGGCAAGAACTGGCCTTGTTCCGCCTGCCTGTCTGCTGTGTGACCCAGGGCGGCTCAATACCCTTTCTGGGCCTCCAGGATCCCGGCTATAAAAGGAGGGGCTGGCAAAAGGTGGCACTAGTGGTAAAGAACCCTCCTGCTAATGTAGGAGGTAAGAGACACAGGTTCGATCTCTGAGTCAGGAAGATCCCCTGGAGGAGGGCATGGCAACCTACTCCATTATTCTCATCTGGAGAATCCCATGGACAGAGGAGTCTGGCAGGCTGCAGTCCATAGCACTGCAAAGAGTCAGACATGAATGAAGCAACTTGGCATGCAAAGTGACCTCCACCAATTTCCCTGGTACTCCTTTGGCTAAGACTCCATGCTTCCAGTGCAGGGGGCCTGGGTTCGATCCCTGGTTAGGGAACTAGATCCCACATGCCTCAATTGAAAGATCCTGCATGCCTCAACTAAGACCCAATGCAGCAAGTAAATAAACTGATTAATTTAAAAGAAAAATGACCTCCAGGGGCTGGCAGGCTGGAAAGAAATTCCCTGCTCTCATCTGGGGGTGCAGTCACAGCACCTCCATTTCCCTGGCTCTGTTCGGCATCTTGGGGCTCCCCTATGGCCCTGGGTGTCTGCAGACATGGAGGCCCAGCCCATGTCCACTGTCTCCACAGACATCGACGAGTGCCGCATCTCCCCGGACCTCTGTGGCCAGGGCACCTGTGTCAACACCCCGGGCAGCTTTGAGTGCGAGTGTCTCCGTGGCTACGAGAGTGGCTTCATGCTGATGAAGAACTGCATGGGTAGGCAGCCACCCCAGAGCCCGTGGGTCTTGGGGCTGAGCTGGGGAATGGGGTGGGAGGACGTTGCTGTGCTGGATGTGGGTGGAGGGGGCAGGAGTAGAGAGAAGCCGTGATCCAGCTGGGACACGGCGGGTGCGGGTGTCGTCCCCGAAGACTGCCAGACACTGGGTCTGGCGTTCGGAGAAGCATGGGGACCAAGACTGGGGCAGGTTCTCCCAGGGTGGGGGTAGCATGAGAAGAGGAGAGGGCCCTGGAGGGAGTTCTTCTCTCTTCATTGCTCTCATTCATTCAGTGAACGTTTTGCATGCATCTACTCGGGGGAACTATGGAGAGCTCGGATACAGGGGCCATTTCCTTGGAGCTCAGGACCTAATAGGGAGGATAAAATAAATCCCTAGAGAAACAGAAAATAGAGCCACTGTCAGAAGCACTTGAAAGGGCTATATGGTGCAGTGCGAGCTGAGAACCCCAGGGATGTATCCCGTTCGGTGGGGCCAAGAGAGTGGAGTAATTGTGAAGAAGGGCTGAAGAGTTGTGTGGAGAAGGAACAGCATGTGCAAAGGCCCTGGGGTGGATGTGAGGGGTGGAAGGAGCTGCTGTGGGGAGGAGGGAAGGTGAAGGGGGAAACTGTGTGTGCAGAGGCCCTGAGGTGGACCTGAGAGATGGGCGGAAGCCCCTGAGGCTGGAGTGGGAGGAGAGCGGTGAGATGAGTGTGAGGTCCCTGGTTCCATGTACTAATGCCCGCTGGGGCTGGGCCTTGCCTTCCCCCTGTCACTTCTGGGGTGGGGAGGGGGTTCCTCAGGGCCTCCTTTAGCTTCAGGAATGTCAGCCTGTGTCCCTGAAAACTCTGGGAATTCCAGCTTCCCTCCCATTCTGACTCCCCTGGGTCATCCACACCCCAGGGCTCCAGACCCTGTCAGCCTCAGCCAGGGCGACAGGGTTGGGGGATGGGGGCAACAGGGGGGCACTTCCATGAGCCCCATCACACCAACCTGGGTCAGCATCTCACACCTCCTCTCTCTCTCCACATGCCCAGATGTGGATGAGTGTGCCCGGGACCCGCTGCTGTGCCGGGGAGGCACCTGTACCAACACAGATGGGAGTTATGAGTGTCAGTGTCCCCCTGGACATGCGCTGGCAGCCGAGGGCACTGCCTGCGAAGGTGAGTGTGGCTTGCAAGAGGGAGAGGATACGAGTATGTGTGTTTGTGCGTCTCCCTGAGTACATACTTGTGTATTTGTGTGCATGAGTGGTCGCATGCATCGGGTATTGGGAGAGCACATTTGTGTGTGTTTTTGTGTGAAAATGGAAAATCGAATGTGTGACTGTGGGTCAGTGTGCACCCATGTGAAGTGTCACTTGTGTGGTTGTGAGATGGAAGGAGTGTGTATTTGTGTGTCTATGTGAGCATGTAGGTGTGTTTCTGGGAATGCGTCTGTCCAAGAGTGAGTGTGTATTGGTGTTTGTGTGAGTCTGTGAGTGTGTAAGTGTCTACACAAGGATGATTGTTCTTATGTAAGGCGATGGAAGTGGTTATTTGTGTGTCTACATAAGCTTGTGAGAGAGTGTGTGTCTAAGTGTGGGCATGTGTTTGCATACAGGTGGGTGTGTTTGTGGAGGGGGCTGTGTGCATGTAGGTGTGTCTGTTGAGCATGTGTTTGTATGTGTGTACACAGGGGTTGGGGCTTCCCCAGTGGCTCAGCAATTAAGAATCTGCCTGCACTACAGGAGACATAGGAGGTGCAGGTTTGATCCCTGGGTCGTGAAGATCCCCTGGAGGAGGGCATTGCAACCCACTCCAGTATTCTTGCCTGGAGAATCCCATGCACAGAGGAGCCTGGCGGGCTACAGTCCATGGGGTCACAAAGAGTCGGACATGACTGAAGCGACTTAGCACACACACACAAGAGTTGTTTGTGAGTCTACCTGAGTGGATAAGAAAATGTGACACAAGGGTATATCCAATGCAATGCAAGGTGTGCAAAGGTGTTTATGAGAGGGCGTGAGGTGTGTTTGTGAGTCTGAGTGTGCATCTGGCTGTGCAGATGTGTGTCTACTGAGGGTGGTTGTGTTTGCATGTGAATAAGTGTGAGGGTGTGCTGCTGTGTGAGCTGTGTGCATGTGGCTGTGTGGATCAGGTTGTGGGTCTGTCTGCTGAGGGTGAGTGTGTATCAGGGGTGTGTTTTGGGTGTCTTGTGAGTGTGCACCTGGGTGGATGTGTGGATCAGGGTGAGGTGCCCTTTTGTACTGGGCTTCCCCAGTGGCTCAGCAGTAGAAGCCACCTGCAGTGCAGGAGACATAAGAGACACAGGTTCGATCTCTGGGGCAGGAAGATCCCCTGCAGGAGGGCATGGCAACCCACTCCAGTATTTTTGCCTGGAGAATCCCATGCACAGAGGAGCCTGGAGGGCTGCAGCCCATGGGGTGAAAAAGTCGAATATGACTGAAAAGTCTTTAAGCACGTGTTTGTACCAGGGCGAGATGTAGACTCACACCCATGGCGGGGGGAGGTGGGGGCATAGATGCAAGTGTGAGTGCATCACCGTGCACGCACGTGTCCCTGTGCAGAAGGCGGCTGGGCACAAGCTCATCCTTTCCTGGGGCCCCTCCACCACCTGCTGCCCTTACCACGTTTCCCCGTAGACGTGGACGAGTGCTCCCTGAGTGACGGCCTGTGTCCTCACGGCCAGTGTGTCAACGTCATCGGTGCCTTCCAGTGCTCCTGCTATGCCGGTTTCCAGAGCACACCTGACCGCCAAGGCTGCGTGGGTGAGACCGCGCCCGCCCCCCAGCCCCAGCCTCGGCCCCCGCCGCCCCTGCAGTCTCTCCCGGCCTCAGTCCGAGCCCCTGCCTCTACCTTTGACCACCCCCG